>NBZA01001026.1:36757-53882 GCA_003054995.1 Aleochara bilineata
CTTAATCGTCGTTTACAGTTGCAACATATCAGTAATTAAATACAAATCAAACAAAGCAGTCGCTGAAGAAATGATTTCTTTTGCAAGAGATTTTCAGGTATACCACCTGGTTATATACTTCTTAAAGAGTGATTATTTTGTATACAACCCAACATTAAACAAATACGAAACTGATAAATCCAAATCTGCAAGAGTTTTTGTTTTCTTGCAAGTTTTTCTTAATGTATTCCTCTTCTGGCTTGCATTTCCCAAGAAACTATACTCAGCCACCCTGGAGAACTACAACGTGAATGACTACTTGATCATATTTGAATACACCATCATGGTTTGCATTGCCTTTCCCACCATATACGATGATTTTTGGCAGCAAGATAGGCAAGTGAAGATGTTCAACCAGTGCATTAAAGTTGACGAATACTTGATCAAGTTTGGAATCAAAGAGCGACACATTGAGGTGCGCATTGGGATCGTTCTTATGTGGTCCACGTACTTATTCTTCTGCGTGCCTGTTATTGCCATGGGCTTTGTCACGGTGATGACATTCAACGACAAAAGCCTCACTGTAAAAGTTTACTTTGTGATTAAATGGATGGCCAGAGCAATTCTCTCCTGGGTGCTTCCCTTAATCATGAAGGACTATTACAGAATATGCAGCCAACTGCTAAGCCAATGTAATCACAACCGATTATTCTGCGAGAAAAATCTTGAGGAATGCGAGTTTGGAAATCAGGCAAAGACAATGTGCCTGAAACATTCTCTTAAATCTTTAGAGCGTCTTTTTGGAGAGTGTATAAAAGCAACGTATCTATTCAATATAGCAAACCGTTTTCGACATTCAGCTCTCCTACTTTTACTGGGCTTGCAAAACTGTCAAAATCTATTTATCTTTTTGCATGTAAAAGATGTTTCTTCAAATGTTCCCTTTATGGTATTCTTCATAACGTTAACATTCGTGTGGCTTTTCATCTGCACTTTTCTGGCAATTATGAATCAAGTCAGAGCACAGCATTACCAGGTGGGCAATAGCATTCATAAATTGTACAATAAAATTGAATGGGGAACCCAAAGAAGATTTAGATTGAGAGAAAAAGCACTGCAAACGCAATTCTTTAAATTTTCTTATATCGTCCAGCAGAACGTCTTAAGCATAGATTCTATCTTTGGCGATCTTAGTTTTGCCATGTACTTCAACGTAAGAAACTTAATTAATTGTAATTAAATGATACATGAATTAATTTTAGGTAACCCAATTGGCTATCACTTATGCAGCATTGGCTTATCCGTTACAATTTGACGCTTACCGCTTATTAAACTAATAAATACTTCTCACTAATTAAGTCACTTAATTAAATAATTCTCTGTAATAACTCAACTTCAAAAGATGTAATCTTTAATTAGGTATCTTATTAATAATACAAAGTACTTTTAACCAGTTTATAAAATAGATTTACCTGAGAATACCGTTATTCATCTTCAAACATGGAGCAAGAATTCAACTTGAATAATTACACCGCGTTGGATCGTGAAATATTCATGCGAATTGGCATGTACCCCGTAAAAACCAAAGGTGTATTTGGAAATATTTTCCATCGAGTTAAGTGTATCTGCGTTATGAGTTGCTTTGTTATTTTATTTATCTCGATGAGTTTTGGGATTGTCTACTCAAAATCTATTGCGGAAATTACAGAAATCCTCTACTATTGGGCAACTTTCTGTGCATTAATACCCAAGGCTATTGGATTTGCAACAAATGGCAAGAAACTGTTAAAGCTAGAAAAGCATTTAAACAACAACATCTCTTATAAATACTATGCCATCTTTGGACATAACATGGTGGAGCCCATAATGAGAGCTGTGAAAATATTGGGTATCACTTTTAGACTTTGCGTTGTCTTCTTTTGCGGATATGTCGCAATTGTACCACTGTTTCTGCCTGATTCAAGATTACCTTTCCCAGGATGGATGCCCTTTGATGTGGTTAAGTACAGATATGTTGCATACCCAATTCAAGTGGTTTGTGTCGCCGCAAGTGCCATTGTTGACTCCACTATGGATATTTATATTGCTTCTTGCATAGCTATTGGTGTGAGTCAGTTGGTGTTACTGAAGACATGTCTAAGCAACATTGACTACTCAAATAAATCCTTAGAAGAAAAACGAAAAGATGGCAAGATTGGACCTGAGTCTTTGAAGGACATGGTTTTGCTCTATCAGGATATTTTCATGTATTTCTTTGAATTTGTTCGTTAAAATTGAAAATCTTTAAGGTTTCTTTTTAGATATTTGGAAAAAGTGGAAGATACTTTTTCATTTACATTTTTCATACAATTTCTGGCAACAATTGGAACAATTGCCTTCAATGGATTTCAATTGATGATACTTTCTCCCCGAGATCCTGCCTTTATGTTAGTGATGTCTTATTTCATTGCAATGATATCGCAGATTCTATTATATTGCTGGTATGGAAATGAAATTCTTTACGAGAGCCAGAACATTGGGCTAGCTTGTTATATGACTAACTGGTATGAAGCTACAACATCAGTGCGTAAACATTTATTTATCATCATGGAACGCGCTAAGAAACCGATGAAACTTCAAGGAGGAAAGTTTTTCATTCTTTCGATCACCACCTTAATGATGGTAATCTGATAATAATCATTAAAACTTTCCTTCTAATATATTCTTTTTATGATTACAGATGTCAAAGTCAACATATTCATATTTTGCAGTGTTACGTCAATATTACAAAGATAGGGATGTGTTTGGTATGCACACCCAGTGAAATTATTGCACGTGATATTTAAAATGAAAGCCTTTCATAGTAGATCAATTTTCCACAAACGACTTCTATAGCAAACGTAAGAATATCTATAAGCACGCATAAAATCCATAAAAGCATTACGCCTTTAATGTGATTGAATTTTAAAGTTGTGTAGTCATCCACAGATTCATCAAATAACTTCATTTGATCTACGAGAATTTTGCCGTCTACAATCTTAATAAACAAAGAATTATTACATTTCTTTTCTTTAAAGTTTAAATTTGTTTTTACCTCAAAATCCCAATATTTTATCAAACCAGTGTCCCACAAGAATATTATAAACTCATTCAAAGAATCCATCATAAATGAATGTTTAAACATTAAAAAATGCAATGAGATTTCTTTATACACTTCGGGAACTAAACGGTAGTTTCTCATATTCAGGCCATGAGATTCAACAATACCAGAAGTATAACGATATGTCAGAATGCTAAACTTATCAGTAATATCTTGCAACCCTTCCTCCACGCGATAGACCCTCCCGCGCCCAGGGTTAAAAAATGGAGAAACTTCATTCTCTTTATACATACGAAAATCCAACGTAATTTCTTCCACATCGTCAATAACAAAAAACATGTCTGGCTTCTTAACAAGTTCATCAATTGTTTCATAATGATCTGTATATTTGACCGTTAGTAGAGCTCCCAGAATACCAGAACTATACAGAGCTGCAAAATACACAGACATTATCAGCGCATTGCAAATGATTAGACGCCCACGGGTAGATTCAAATATATAAGGCACACCTTGGCCCACAAATAATCCAAACATATCTAAGTTCTTCATATTCCAATCATCTCCAAAATACTTCAATACAGCAAAAGCAAATCTCACAGAAACAAATACAAATATAGACAATTTCCAAATAATAGCGTCAAATACCGTGATGTAATTCAACCAAGCATCAACAATTTTATGATTAGGGGCCAAGAAATAACGATTCAGAAAAGTTAGTGGAAAAGAAAATGTAAACATCGATCCCCTCTGTATTGCATTTGTTCTAAGCACTGAAAAGCGAGTAAACATGAAATACAAACTCATTAAATTTGACAGACTCTTACTGCACACAATTTCAGCTGACATAATTATATTGTTCAAAATCTTTGGTGTAGTAAAACTATAATTATATAGGCGCCCAAATTCCTTAAAGACATTGTAAACACTTCCACGCTTTTTGTGAAACATCTCTGTAGCTTTATAGTTAACTAAACTGTATGTGGTACTTGTATCCCAATAAATCGTCCTCCCACCGCCATTCTTGCCAAAAGGAAATAAATTGTTACTGCATCTGAAAGTAGCATTCTTCCAGAACCAAATATCTAATTGGTCAAATGTGTAATTATCCCATAATTTGTTTATTTCTGATCGCTTGTAAGTGAATAATTCAAACTTTTGATCTTTGTCTGCATATTCTTCTTGCATCGGTGGTCTTTTAATAATTAAAACTTGATCAATAAATGTTTGCATAAATATGTTCCAATCCAAATAAGATAATTCTTCAACGATGAGTATAAGTTTACGACGTTTGCCTAGTATTGGATATCTAATCAAAAACATGAACAAGCCTCCTCTTTCCGAAGAAATGGACTTTGTTTGTTCGTAGATAATATCAGTGCATGTATCAACATCTGATTGATAAAACAAGCTAGATATAGTATCTGCATTCGGTGCTGGTTTGATATACACAGGTACATTAGTGTTGATATTAAACTTATTCGTAGTTTTATAGAGAAGTGTCAGGCATGGTGAACTTTTCAGGTAAATTTTAATTATCATTGTTAGTAGTATATTCAGCTGCGTGTACAACATTGTTATATACCTAATGATCGATGGATAATGTTGCGATGGATGAGAAAATATGTGTTGCGTGTTGGCACTTTATTTATTCAATATGTAATAAACGTAAAATGTGTTACCTACTTTCAATGAATATTTAATACGATCGCTGATAAATATTCATCCAAAGTCAACATTATCCAACCTTTATATGACCGACTCATTTAATTTAAAAGTCCGTTAAAACTTTTAAAACTCTGACATAACCTTGTCAAACAAACGCGTTCTCAATACAGTCTCTCTGCCCAAGGTATAAAGATCTAAACATTTAAAGAAAATGCCGTCTCCATATAATGTTGTGCTTACTCCAACTCGGATGCCCACTTTTCTGCAAGAAATTCTCCGGAAAAAAGATCCTATTACTATAGCACATGTAAGTGAAAAATAAGTCAATCAATCAAAATCAATCTAATAACGTTAATTTCACAGTCAAAGAAAGCGTTTTCTTCAAATTCTGTAAACTCCAAAACCATAGAAGAAGATTTTGTTAAGTCTATTGACATTACTGATCTGAACCTGACCGGAAATCCACTAGATGTGGACCTTAGAACTGGGGAGGAAGATTCTCACATGATAAATATTGATGAGACCGAAATGAAGTACTCTTTGTGGACTCCCGAGGAGGCTAATTATTTCCCTTTGTCACTAAGCCAAGCCAGGACCATAATTCAAGAGCATAAATTGTCTGCTGACGAAACAATAGTCTGCATCTGCGACGGGCAGGATAAACGGCATTGTCTCTCTCTTGGTGCAACAAGCAAAGGAAGCAATGTAAAAGAAGATGCAAGTTTCCAAGTAAGATATCTTGGACGTTATACTCGAAAAGACCCGCAAGTATCATTCGATACAATGTTACAAAATCATATGAGAAATGCGCCTGATAACGTCGAGGCTCAAGTGAGCATTAAAACTCTGTGTCGAGTCCAAGGGCATTATAAACGTTCCGCTGAGGATTTGAAACATGTTGGTAAGGTGAATAACAGCATTTTCGTGGATGTTGATTCAAAGAATATGAACTTCGTGAGTGAAGCACAAAGCTGGAAATTGGTAACTTTTTATATGAAATTTAAAGCACGAACTAAATGTGTGTCTCTTTTTTAGTATTTACAAGTGAATACTGTTAACGAAAATTCAATTTTTGTTCCATTATGGACACAGTTGATCCTTCTGCATAATTTATTAGAAAAACTTGAATATGATATCGATCTAGAGAATTGTCAACTGACAACTTTAAGTTCGAAACCGTTTGAAGAAGTGTACAAAGCAATATTGCAAAGTATAAGTTCCATCCCCGAAAATACGGGATTTAGTTGGAAGGATGTGAACATTTTCGAGATGCGGCCGGAGAATTTTCTAGATAAACTTTGGTCACAACTTCAAAGTAAGTTGGATTTCACTATTAAATTATTGTATGGTCTCGAAACAATTTTTGTTTCAGAATTGGCAACTCTGAATGAAGCTCAGAAAATGTTTGATATGATATTCGACTATTTCCGTCGTAAGTCTATAAACTTTGTTGAACCGTTAAGCAGCGAGGTTTTCTTCGGACAACTGATCAACGACATAATGGATAAATCTAAAGACCCGCGCATACCCGACCTTAACCCGGCGCTCACATTAAAACTGCTTATCGAACTGGGTTTGTACAAACTTCGCAACGACTACCTCTTTCTTATTCAGAACATTGATGAGAAAGTCTGCAAGTATTTCAAGAACGAGTGGACGAACGTCCTACAAATGTGCACGATTGCAGTGAATAGGAAGTCGCTCGGAACGCGGAAATCTCGAGCTATGATATGCCGAGGCAACGAGGGCGCAGCCGAATTAAACAATCAATTGAATTTCATCGCTAGGTTACATCTATGTTTGGAATCAATGTATCTGGTTAAAGATTGTGGCTTTCCGGCCGTTTCAATGAGTCAGATCAATGAACAGATCAGCGAGTATAAGAAAAATAGTATTACGTTCAACTCACTGATGGATCAACCCATCGTCGATCTCACATGTAATATTTATGCGTTTGAACGGAATTTGCTGGAAACTTGGCCTGTTATTGCCATCAATGTTAGTTTTCACAGTGATACAATCACAACGATTTATCACATGTCCGAGGAGCCCATTTATCCGAAAACAGTTTTCAATTATAATCAAGTCGATGTGGATAATAATACTAGTGATAATGGCAATGATGAATCAGAACCGTCATTCTATGTCCATCAGGCTGTAATTGCAGTTTGGTGATATTTTATGATAAATAAGTTTTGTAACTTTTATACTAAAATAAATCTCCGTAAGGGGCGCTAGTAGTATATTGACTAAAAAATAACCTTACTTCCTAGGGCACTTTTGCGGTAATTGTTTAAAAAATGAGTTATTGGAAAGGCTGGCGTTATGGCATGTTAATTTCTTCCATCGTGGGTGTTATAGGGTTAACTATGTACCCCATATTAGTATATCCTATTTTACATGTTGAAGAATACAGTAAGTAGTCTAACAACTAATGCTGACGTAAAAATGTACGTTTGTCAATTTATCAGAAGAAATACAGAAACAAAACCGACGTGGGGTAAACCAGGCTGAAATTCAACCAGGAAGTGAGTATATACCTTTGTTCCCAAGGGAAAATGCACCTAAATATGTTCATTTTAGACATGAAAGTATGGTCAGACCCATTCGAAAGAAAGGCCCAATAACATAACATAAACCCACTTTGAAAGATGTCTTCTCCTAAGTCATAGTTTAATATTCATTTTAGAATTATGTTATTAATGTTATGCACATTATTAAAGACTTTGTAAATGTTAGCATCGACTTAGAATATGAATGAATTCCGTATAAAAAATGCAGTACAGAAAATATATCAACATTTACAATTCTATATGGCATATTCCGTGGTAATTAAATGCTACGTTTGTGAAATGTATTTACAGTCAAGTAAATAATATTAATATTGTTCATCTGCTAAAATATATTATCATCGTCACAAAGATCTAGGAACTGATCGAATGCCTCCCTATTGCAGTTGCCATCAGCGTTAAAGACGTACTTGTGAAAAGTACCATCAAAACAGATCGCGATCACAGAATTATTGGGGCCGAACGCGCACACGCACGCACATTCTGGTGGCACGGTAAAATTCGCGAGCGCCCATTGCGAGTCCCCGTAGTTGCCTAGCAGTCCGAAGTTTGTAATCCTAAATAGAAACGTAACGGTCAGGTTTAATAAATAAGAACAGACAAGCCATGCAGAAGCGGTTACTTTGCAAATACGTACGACATCTTGCGATTGAGATTCGTATTCTTAATTGCGAAGATGTGTACAGTCCCCTTGTCACTGGAGCAGCAGAGATAATCAGAGTCATTGCTAAAATTTATACTGAAAATCCAAGAATCATAAGTAAATTCCTCCTTAACTTATACAACAACAAACCATTGCACATTCGCAGGGTCAGAACCGCGCCGCAGTTCGACCACCTGAGTGCGAGTGACTGAATCCCACACGCGTATCAAGGTTCCCTGTTCAGATGCAGTGGCTATGCGTGTTCCTTGCTGATTAAGCGCAATACACGCAAGTTCGTTTTTATGTGCGGGAATCCAAATGGGCGCGCTCGAGACGCCGTTTTCAGTGCTACTTAAGTCTACGATTTGCACGCTACCCACTTTATGGCCCGGAAACACAACGATTTGCTTCTCAGCCGAGATTAACGGGCTCATTTCGCACAAGCCCTTTGGATTGCTACGCGTTTCTATCGAAAACAGTCGTTGCGTTGGCGTAGGGAAGGAAAACACGTGGATTTGCGTCAGAAGCGCTACGACTAATCTGAAATATTACCCAATTTGTTCTCAACTTTGTTGAAATTTCATTCGATAGTCACATACTTATCTCTTTTGATTCTAACCGCTCGAATCGACGAATTAAATGTTAACTCTAGAATAAACTTTTTCGCAATGTCATCGTAAAATAACAAAGTATTGTCAGCAAACTTAGGCCGAGGCCCACCGGAAACCACGGCAAATATATTCGTTCTGTAGAGCATTTCACATTGTGCAATGCTGCCCATTAATTCAATATCTGCAAAGCGAAAAATATCCAAACATTTGCATTCACGATTATATGGCGCTGCAAATAACGTACCATAGTGTGCTTTTTCTGCCAGGGGCTCAACGTTGAATATTCGTAGGCCCGTTTCCATGCAAGCCGCAAAACATCCTGAAAGCAAGTGTGATACTTAGACAACAATGTGCAGAAATTGCCTTTGTTTCGTTACCTTGATCTTGATTGAACCGAATGTTTATTACGCCTTTCTTAGACATTGTGTCGCACTTCACTAAATTCAAACATTCAGTGTCTGTTTACTGTAAATTTCCCCGGGCATGCACTCGTTCGTGCTCAATTACGTTCACACATCACTAATTACACTAATTGTTAGTGTTTTTCAAACGCACTGAGCATTTAAACGTTAATCAGCTGTCTGCATGTTTACAAATAGTGGAAGGTGGACTTATAGCGTGGTTATACATTGCGTCGTAGTGCGTACTTCGGCCGCTGTGTTTCCGCAGCGCCTTCGTCCCAAAGACGACGATATCCGGGAAGAACTTCCAAAAGTTTTATTCGTAAAGCGTATTTTTATACCACTCAGATGCGCTGATATAAATAGTAATTAATTGAATCGATGTGCAGCTGGAGAGATAAAGTCAGACTTGCATGCGCAGGAAAAACTAAAAACTATGTCTAAGAATACTGCATGGATGTAAAAATACAACCGAATGTCCGTCAAATGAAAATATATGCGGCGCACGTGCAATTATAGAACAGCCGGAAAAGCGGCAGCTTTCATTTGAAATTTTATTGTAAACGCTTTTTTACATATTTATTATTTATCCATATTAATTATTAAAATATTATAATAGATGTAAACCTCCATAAACATAAGTGTCGAACATGAATTGTTGTTATGCGTTCCCAAATAATCGGTTATACACGTTTGCTTGCGCTTGCCTGCCTACATTATTTATAAAAGATTAAATTCATTAGATTATTGTATGTGGTTGAATAAGAAATTGAACTAATTAATCGTTAGAGTTACTCTACACGCCCAAATCGCCAACACTGGAATTGACGCAAAGGTCCGGGCCTGAGATCCGTGTACAAATTTAAGCATAACATTCGAGAACTGCGAAGAAACAACACACGAATATACATGAAGATAAGAGAGAGTTTACAGGGAAATTTTGACGATGATTCGTAGCGCTCGGCAGTCGCTGATCGCTGTGTCGCGCAAATGCATCAGAAAAGTTTCATTTTCATAATTTTATTACACCTATGTTGAACCACAAGGACCTACATTAGTAATTTATCTAACAATTATTAGTTAATGAGTGTATTTCATACACACACGCTTGCGCTTATCGCACGCACAAAATGCGCACTGAATGTGAACTTAAGAACGAACGAACGTACACACACCGCCTCGCTGTTTGCTTATTTGTTTGTTTGTTCTTTTGCTTAACATTTAAGGGTGTTTTTATCATAAACACACGCAGTACAGGTAAGTATTAAGAGTACGAAAGTGCGCATACTGCTCTCAAGATACGCGATGATATCAGCGATTCGATGGTTCATTCAGCGTAATTCATTTAGAAAACGGATGGGATGAGCCGATAGTGAGAAGTGAGTCGATGATGAGATGAAATCGCAACCAATGCCAATGCCAGGTTTTGCGTACGCTCTAATCGGGCAAATAATAGTCTGAACTGAACGAATGAAAGCCGAAGCCGATAAAGAAGACGCAAACAAAACGTGTTGGTTTTCAGTATCATTTTGTTTTTTCTTTCTTTATCCTAAATTACAATAATTTTATATAGCATTAACTAATTTATCGTTAAATTTAATTAACATCGCAAACTAAGAATTAGTTTATTTAAATTTATGTAATTTTATGATGGTTGTTGTTTTTCTTTCACTTACTGCGGAAACTGACAGCACCATAGAGCCGAGTGACCATTTGTTGGATATTTATATTATAATTGAATATATAAGCAAAAATGTACAATTGTAAAAAATGAAAAGAAAATTACATATAATAAACTAATAATAAAGGCTGTTATGTGGCGTTGTGTAACGTCCCTTTCATGCCGGCTGCACTTCCTGATCGAATTCTTTATAAATCACCGGCATCGACGCAATAGCTTACATATAAACGCATGACCACCATCGGCATGTTTCCCAAAATGTCTCAAAGAGCTTGCTTGCTTGCTTACTTACTCACTGTGTGTTTCAATGTATGTTGCTTGCGAATGATTTAAATACGTTAATTTCATTTAATTTAGACACCCGCCCGCCCCTTTGGATACAGATTGATTTCAAGACTGAACTGAATTGAACTAGAAGTGGAACCGAACGAATGAAGACCTGTCGCTGGGCTGGTGTTGTTTGCTGTTTTGCTTGGTTTGTCTGTCTGTCGGTTGGCTTTGCTTTTGCAATTGTTTGGTTGCTGATTGATTAGTAAAAGTTTTTGCTGAAACATTGCATTGCAATTTGATGGCTTTTCTCAAATATGCTGTATTTGTAGTTGTTGCTGATTTGTATTTCAATATTTTTGCTTGCTTTTTGTCTCTCAATTAAATAGTATTATTATAAGTTGTTTGTTTTTGTTTTCATCTAACGTGAGAAGTGCATGTCGGGGGCCGGGACATCACATAGCATATTTGCGAGTCCACTCGCGTGCCAACTCATTATATTTCTCCCGGTCCGTTTTGTATATCCTAGCAATCTCAGGTACCAGTGGATCGTCTGGATTTGGGTCACATAAAAGTGAGCAGATTGATAACAGTACTAAAACAAAACAACACAATATTAATTATGCAGGCAGAGTACCATTCAATCGAATGCGTGTATCCTTGCTATTGCTTGTGTTCGTTATTCGTTCACGTCAATATATCGATTCCGTGTCGCGTACAATTAACCCATTCGATAATCAATCAATCTAATTTTCCAATTACAATTGAAACTTCACAGAAAAACGTTTGTCGACAAGTGCATACGTTGCAGTTCCCATTGCATCGTAGAAAAAATATAAAATAACCGTATCACTCATCAGCAACTGCATATTAATCGCATACTGACATGCAAAAAGCATGTAATCTACTGCGACTAGGAGCGCAGCCATCAGACATTCACTTCATCCACCACCAAGTTCACCATTGCGTCCTAAGATTCATTCTTGAAAGGCCGCGAGCGACGTCTGTTGCCGATTGTTGTCACGCGATAGCTTAATCTAATCATGTGTGCACTTTTCATACAAATACGCACCTTTTGAGATTGTTAGCGCTGGCGACCACTGTGAACGTAATATATCAAGACAAATGCTACCATTACTGTTTATATTTGGATGATAGATCCTAGTGGTGAATGCGACTTTCGGCGGCTTAAATGGATAGTCTGTGGGGAAATGAATTGTTAAGAAGAATACTCCTCCCTGGTACGGACTGTCGGGCTGCAAAACGAGAACAAACAGAGACGCATTACAAGAGGAACCACCAATGTGGGTTGATTGTTATGCTGTTTTCGCAGTGAAACGATTTGCAAGTGCGATGTAAAAACGTATCAAGTCAAGTCGTTTTCACAATCCATAAATATGCGCTCAGCTGATAATAAAACAATTGCCAAATATGGCTTCATAAGTATACAACTTGGACCCAAACTTTGCACGCATTTGCATAGCGTTTCGTTTCTGACAAGCAACTTGTTGCAAAACTCTTGCAAACAAACTTCGAGAGCTTTCAAGACTTACTGGTCCCATAATTGTTGCTTGCCAATGAAATACTGAAACAATAAGAGGTTTTAATACCCTGGCGAGCGAAGGTTGCGCATGGGGCGGCGCAAACACTTACAGTCATCTCCAACTGGTCCTGCTGAACATTGTGCTGGAGGATCTCTGCCAAGGTCTTGTAATTCCTAAAAACCAATGCGCATTAATAATGACGCTGTTATTACGCGTGACGAGGTTAGACAACAGAGGCAGAGTGTAACTAAGTAACCCTCTGCAAGTTGTATGGACATATAAGGCGATTCTGAGTGACTTTTGAGGTCAATTAGCGGACCGCCAGCTTCCAGACCATCCGCCAGCGACAACCGGACACTTCAGGATGCAATGTTTCTCCACAGAGACAGGTCAAAGGCAGTCGACACGTGTTCTTTGTGCCCTTGCTCTCTACGAGCCAGGAATCCAATAGGACAGCTATTTCCGCCGCCGCTGGCTGGCTGGTTGGCTAGTTGGCAGCAGGCGAAAGGGCGTTCGGCACGACACCGCACGCACAAGAATAACGAAGCGGCCGTGGCGAGCGTGAACGCCTGGCTATCCTCCAGCCGTCCACGGCTCGCCTTCGCCGCCGCACAGGGAAATGCTCTCACGTACCTTATTAATTCGTTTTAAAGCCATTTGATGTGGTGTGTATTAAATAAATACTGGTTTTGTTTCACCAGACAATGAGTTCTTAAACCAAGGACCTTTGATAGCCGATTACAAAGATGGCCACCGTCAAAACTCGTAGCACGACGTAACTCAAATCAGCGAACGAGCGAACACTGAGCGACACACGTACAGTTACCACAAACAGTGCGCGTGTATGCGACGTACGTTTGCCCGTCTCGCCTATACGATTGCTTGCGTGCGTGCGAAGCAGAACTCGCGAGAAATGCACTGAAGAGGACACACTGTGAATTTTCCCAATACAGACGGAGAGTCGGTGGCGCGTTAGATGGGCGATGCGATCGGATGCAATGGAACGCGACGGTGCTGGAGGACACAGCGGGTTTGGGCTCGGAAGGTCTTCGCGTTTTTATCGAAAAGAATTTAGAGGTATTCTAGAAAACGGTGACTGATCACTTCAGTGACTAAGCACGCATTGCAGACAACTGTAATGACGTCGGCTGACAGCGCACAGGGAACGCCGCGTGCTCGCTATCGTGCGCTGGCATGTCGTCGTGATGGCATTACTCTTCCAGGATGCAGATAAGAAACTTGCTAAGGGTCTTCAATGGAATATTTGCCTTCAAGCCACCGATATGAAGCGGAATAAGAATGATTACAAGATTGAAGTTTGTTAACAATTTAGTACGATATGTCACTTCAAGGGGGCGCTTATGTCGGCGCAACTTGTTTGAAAGTTTTTCTAGATAATTACTGCAATTATTGTTGTCGCTATTGCAATATTGTGCAATCATTGTTGAATAATTTTCAATGCTTCTTTGAATATTAAATTTTGTCAATATCAATTCAAAGATCAAACACTTTGATTCTTTTAGATTTTCATATAAAACCTAAACTTTTTCCTAACAAGCCAGCAAAATGTCTTTCACATTTAAACTATTCATGTTATTTCTTCAAATATCTGCAATAAAATCGTCCTCAGAAGGATCTCTAAGGAAATTATTAGAATTCGACGATAATATTCAATTGGAATTCTTTTCTTGTAATAATTTTGCAAAATCAAACGTAAAAACTTTAAAATTAATAAATAATATTCCAATAAACATCAACACTCCCAAGAGTTTCCATTTTCATCAACCAAATACGGAACCACATAACATTTTCTACGTTATTTCTTCGACTTGTAATTTTACCAAAGATATTCTTCTTCTCGCGAACAAAACAAACTTATTTTGTTCCCCAAATAACTGGATTTTTCTAGATTTTGATATAGAAATGCAAAAACACTTAGAAACTTTAAATGTTTGGCTGGACAGTAACATAATTACTATCAAACCTCGCAATGACGAGGAAGACTTCATAATATTGGAAAAACAATACAAACTAAGACCAAATATCTTAATATCTTATGAAATAACCGTCCCTTTAAGAAATGCAACTTATCCGAGAAGGTTTTTAAGATTTCATGGACAAGAACGTCGTAATATAAGAAGAAACCCAGTGAGCACCTCGTCAGTGATATATTCAAATAGCACCTACAGGCACATGGAGGATGGCAGAGAAAAATGGCTGGACATTTACACCAAAGCTACATACTTATTACACCAGTACATTGCTGACTATCTTAATGGGACTACGATCTTCTACTTTGAAACTGGCTGGGGATACAAAGACGCAACCGGAAAATACTCTGGAATGCTGGAGAAAATTTTCACTGGCCAGGCAGATCTTGGTGGGACCGCCATATACATGAACGCAGAACGCATAGGGATTATGACCTTCATCGGTCGGCCTCATAGTAATATTATAATGTTCATGTTTAGACAGCCGAAGTTATCCGAGATCCGTAACTTGTTCATCTTGCCCTTTGCAACTGACGTTTGGGTGCTAGTCTGTGCTCTGGTTGGGCTCATGTTATTCTTACTGTATATTTCTCTCAAATGGCAGAAAGTTCATGAGGAGAACCATGACGAGAATCATTTAAGCCATGAGTTTCTAGAATCTGTGGGGATTGTTATTTCAGGAGTGACCCAGCAAGCAGTTCCTGTTCTACCTTCAAACCCAATAGGTCAATTTTTGGTGTTCGTTATGTATCTTTCATTTTCGATCATATTTGTGTTTTACACTGCAAATATTGTCAGTTTATTGCAGTCATCTTCAAAGAAAATCCAAACTGTGAACGATTTAGACAAAAGCCCTTTTAAATTGGCGATAGTCTTTTATTTTCAGTACTTGTATGACGTAAGTACACATTTTGAATGTAAAAATCGTTAAACTATTTGTTTTTTAGCACATTGCGCCTTTCTTTCCTCCTTTAAATAAAAGAATGTACTACACAAAGATGATCAAGAACAGTGTGAATGACATTTTCGAAGGAGCGAACCAAATGAGACACAGCCATATCGCCATTAACGGCGACAAATACCAATTCTACGCTGCAGTTGAAAGAATGTTCGTCGATGCTGAAAAATGCGCATTGGAGGAGTTGGGATTCTTGGGAAATAATGATCTATACGTTCCTGCCAGCAAGCAAAGTCCTTACATGGAACTATTAAGGATATCGTAAGATTTACACAGAAATCTCTTAGTATATACTAATTGTTTGCTTTTTAGGTGGGCCTGGATGACGGAAAATGGCATAAGATATCGCGTCTTGTCGTTGTTCAGTACAAAGAAACCCAAATGCCACTCGACAGGCTTCTTCGAAAGCGCCGAGTTCAATGCTTGTTATCCCATAATAATGACGTTTTGTTGCGGTGTTGTTCTCTCGGTAGGAATATTACTATCAGAGATTATTGTTTATAATATCCGAAAACAAGTAAACAAGTTCAGGAATCGACGAAGGTTGGCATTATGTATTCAACCATATGTCAATTAATTTAAGTAGAAAATAACTAAACTAAAAGTAACGAAAATATTCTAGTTATAAAAGTAGAGATATTTTAGATTTGTGAGTTGTGTTATTCGTAAAATTCCGTTAATACATACTTGCTTGATACTTGATAGTTGCAAGCAAGTGTAAGTAATAAATAAGTGATGGCGACAAACAAATTGCAACTCATTACTGCCTGATAGGAGAGGATAGGATAGGAGTAGCAAACAGCGATCAGCGCACTGCGAGTCGCGTTTCAGTTGCTCGCGGTTGACCCTCAGCGAATGGTCGGCCGTGTGGTTTCTTCTTCTTCGGCGCGTCTTCCATAGTCTTGAGAAACAAACTTATTGTTATCTGTGTGTTTTACTTGTTGTTTGTCTAGTTTAGTTCAACATTTAACAATCTGTACTGTGGATACACTTTTGGTAAATATTTTACAGAGTACTGTAAGTACGAGAAAGAGGTTTTCTTAGAGTTAAGACGAATCTTGAGAAAGTTGCTGGCTGAATTCATGCATGGATACGTGCTGTATTTGTTTGCGTGTAATTCACCAAGTAAGTGCATTAGTGTTTGAGTACACTTGGTCTCGCAAATGTTTATGCACTTTCTGAAAGTTCTTCGCAAGCGCATTAGTCAAAGAAACCACAATAATTCATAAACCAATGACTTAAACATTGCGGGATATGTAATTATTTAGAAATCAAATTATTTTAAACTTTCTTTACGTTTGCCTGACAAAAACCTATCAATATGGTGTATCTTTATAATTAGCTTTAGCGTAATATCATACACAATCAGTGTAAACGCGAAAATAACTCGGTCAGTACTTTGCCTTGTAAGAGACTTATATAACAAACCAAAGTTGCAATGGTATTGCAAGTCAATTGAGAAATTTGAGCAGTAGTCAGTGGTATGGCAGTTTAATCACCTTTTAAGTTTATCAATTCCGCAATAGCACATGAATGCTTATGAATCATTATTATGCTTTTTGTGTGTAGCAATATCCGATGAAAGTATCAACAAATGCGCCAAGGGGCCAAGTGAAAAGGTAAATAATCGCAAGGCAGCTGATTTCTGACTGGGACTGGGACAATGACAGTGACGCTGCATCACGACGTGCCCAAGACGGAAGTCGAAGACGTCGACATGGTGGACTCGCTGGCGG
>NBZA01001026.1:67702-79322 GCA_003054995.1 Aleochara bilineata
CCCCGCCGTTACCAGATCGTCCAACAAAAGTAAATCCAGAGCTTACAAACTCAAACAAAGTGAAGGTTTTCAAGCCTCCCAGTTCAAGAAAGGAAACACAAGAGATTGATCCTGACCAACCCCCCAGCCCAAATAGGCCCACTTCAGGGGAGTATGATGACCTTCCAAAAACTACCACAAACTTGGATGTCCTCTACGAGGAACCGATAATGCAACTCAGCGCATTGCAAGCTTTGAAACAACATCGATTCTTCAAGGAAATAAACCGCGAGGAAGGTCGGCAGTTTCTAAAAAATACGATGAGAGGCTCATATTTACTTCGCCCCAGCACCAAACCAGACATCTTTGCGGTTCTTATGATAAACGGGCACGCAAAGATTCAAAACGTACCAGTTTTGTACCTGCCGGACTCGCACGAGTATTGGGTTAAGAGCACTACCACAGAGATTGTGCCTCCTAGGTTTGGAACTTTGCATGCTCTGATAGAGTATTACATGACGGAATCAATCAATAACGATCTTTTGATCGAACCTGGTCGTAATTGGTTGCCAATGACATGGAGTACTGATAAGTTATAATCAATTTTGTTAATATACAAAAACCATCAGTTATGAAATGGCTCAGTTGCGAAACATCTATCCACTTATCACAGTAAATAAAGATGGATTCCCAGAAAAGTAATTCAGAAACTGGCGATCAGTTTTCATGTGTCGGGAATTATTATGAAATTCCACCAGAGTATCAATCAATTAATCGTGATCAGTCTAACGAAACGCCAAAACCGGTAACTCCTCCGGAACCAGAGATATTCTCAAATTACAACCAAGATATTAAGGATCACACATTTTACCGCAAAGTGGACCGCGCCAAAGGCAAACACCTGTTGGAAAACACCGGCCTGGGAAGTTACTTACTACGCCCAAGTTCCCAGCCAGAATTCTACGCGGTTCTCATGGTGAAATCACCAAGTAAAGTCCAGAATGTTCCAATCGTCATTGATAAAAATAAAACTTTATATTTGCAAACCGACAATGCAAACACACAACACCATTTCATAAATATCTGCGAACTGCTTCGTTGGTACACAAAAAATACAGTCATTGATTGTAATTTACGCCCAGATACCGATAACAAACTTCCAATGGAGTAAATATTCAAACTTTCAAGTTACCTTGCGTGAATTAAGATGTCATGTCGGACCAAAGGCTATGTTCACATCTTATATCTCTTTATATACAAATACATAGTTAAAAACAAGCTCGTCATTCTCACGTGCCTAAATATATCCTGACCGGTTCGCTTGTAAATGCACATTTCTTGAATGTTTACAACAAGAACCCATTATTAAAAAGCGTAATAAATTAAGAGACGTATGCAAAAACAACTGAGGTATGTGTTATGTCGTTGTAAATTTGCAAGCAAACCGAACTCTTTAGGAAGCAATTTGATTCTTCATTCAACAACAGATTGAACATCGGAAATAACAAACCAACTAGGCACTTGCCATAAGTTACACACCTTCTGCTCCATGTCCCTTTCGTCCTCTTTGAGGCCCTGCAACTGCTTCTTCAACTTGCTCTCGTGCTCTTTTAGCTGCGCGAATTCCTGACAGAGAGATGTATGTTGCGCGTTTCTCTCCTTAATGGCACGTTGTAGTTGCTTAATGTCCGATTCGCGTTTGCTAACAGCTGATAAAAACAAGCTCATGGCATCAGACACATCGCTGGGATGCTTCTTGTCCACTTTCGCTGAGCTAATTCCGTCCAGACTGGACTCATCCAGTGAGGTGCTGAACGCATCGCTGTGTATCGCACCTGCGAGCATCTGCATATGTTGCCTGCCTTGTAGATGCTCGCGTTTATTATGCAAGTTGTGAAAATACTGATCGCAAGTGCGGCAATACAACTCTTCATTGTCTTCTTCGTCCAAATCATCCGTCGCGTCCATATCACTCTCCGAGAGGACATTGTATTTTGCGCGATTGCGTCTTTTATTCGCAAGATACAACTGATACGCGCTAGACTGTCGGTATTCCCTTAGTTCCTCCCTGTATCGTTTCTTCTCTTCGTCCGCACGCTCCAGATATGGCTTTTTCTCCTCGAGACTTAAACTAGACCACTTATTCCCAATAAGTTTCGTGATTTCGTGAAACGGCAAAGAGCTTTTCTTAAACAAAAGCCTCTGCTCATTTAAGTACAGATTATACCCCGTCGAAGGCGCTTTTGGAGGTAAATGCAAAAGTTCCGGCTTCCTTTTTCTGCCCTTAGGCCAACCTCCTCGCTTTTTCGTGGGCAGTTTGCTTTCTAACATGTTCACCTCTTTACTTTCTACTATTTTCTCTTCAGTTTTAGCAGAAGTTAATACTACGCTGCTTGCGTCTGAGTCAGAAACATTCGAGCTGAGAAAACTCTCAACGTCGGTGGCAACTTCGAGCAGATCATTGTGGTTCAGCGTCAGAGATACGTACTTATTCACTTTCTCAGGCTTGGCCTGTTGCTTTCTCATGGGATATGACTGAGGTATTGTTGACGTGGTAGGTAAGAGGTTGATATCGCTAGACTCGCTCGTGAAACCATCACTGTCGCAGAGACCATCTGACGATATGAAACTGTTGTTGATGGCTTGCACCGACTGGACAGAGATAAGAGGCTTGTCTTTTATGGTCGTTAGGTTCTTAGACTCTTGCTGAAGGAGCAGCTCAGTCGCAAGGTTCTGCAAGTCTTCCACTGAGAGGTTCAACCCCGATGTTATTGCATCATTTAAAGACAGGCAGACTAACCTAACAAAACGAATAAAGCGTTTTCAAGATCAATTTGTTCGGGAATATTCGATATAACTGTGTGTATAAAACCGTGGTTCAGTTTAACGTACCCTTTAGGCGTTTGCACAAGAATTCCATTACTTAATAAGTTATTTGCTTCTTCGACAGACTGAGTGTCCATGCTGCTAGGACTGTGCACTCAAGTTTGTGATTTATTTTCTTAGAGGTTACTTTTTAGATACTTTACTAGAATACATTTCTTGTGTTATAACATTAAACCCATATTTTTGCCTAAAATTGTCAGAATTTCATTGCAATTACTACAGAATGCAATATGTGAGTGGGTTATACACCAACTACATGAGTAAACACAACAGCAACGTGAGTCACATTTCCTGCGTGCTCAGAGTGTTGCCTACGTTAACCACTACGTACCCGTCTTATATTCACACAACTTTATGCATTTTCACTATGTATGTACTTATAAACTAATGTAAGGATTGCGCCATTTAGGAAAGGAAGTACCAGACGTGCCGACAAAAGAAAAAGTAATCTGTTCAAAAACTTACAGTTTTGCAACCAAAAAAAGAGTGAATGCTGAAAGATAAAAGTTATACAATAATACAGCCAACTCTTCGATGTCCTTCTGCAACAGTAAAGAAAACACAAGTATTTAAACAAGCCGAGCACGTCTGATACGGGAGAAGGTTCCAAAAACCGCAGCAAAAAATATAACGAACGCACATATAAAAATGTAGCTAAAGAGAGAGGGTCAAGAGGAGGTTGAAGTCTTAAAACTAAGCTACCCTACCTAACACAATTCCAATGGCTCGGCATTCCTAACTTACAAACTATATGGTACCAACGTAACATGTTAGCGCGATGGCGAGCCGGGAGGGGGTGGCAACGGATGCCAGTTTGTGACCTTGCTATGGCATCCCAAGCGGCCATAACAAGGATTTACCACATGGGGGTATACATATATGTATAACATTATATATAAAATATGTAAATATATTATATATAATATACACATATACGTATATAAGTACATAGAAAATATAAACAACCGGTCATAGTTTGCCTGGGCGAAGGCAGAACTACGAGGTGCGCCCCCCAACTACTGTTTGTAGTGGCCGGACGGCTTCGCGTAAGTCTAGTTGGAATATTGAATGAAGCTATAATAGAAAATAAACGGCTCATAAAGTTGATCCCGCGATCAACCATATGACGGGCGCATGTGTAAGTGTGTAGCGATACTTATCAAACACCGTTTATCACCCGCCATCAACCATGGAAGGCTTGGCGGTGGTTCATAAATATGTGTGGCTGCTGCATACCAGGAGGCGCCACCCAATATACAGCAGCAAACGAGGCATAAAAATCTACAAAGGTTGCAGAAGTTCGACGTTGGTCGTAGGCATGGGTGGATTGGTCATCGGCTTATGGGTTCCTTCCTTCCTTCTGGTTTGAATTAGGAATCGACGAAAAGTGCAACCTTTGTAAAACAATAAATGTGTTTGTGTACCACGTGGACCGACCGTTAAGTAAATGCAAAGCTTGTTAACCGATTATGAGTGATCTAATAAGCAATGTGAGTGAGCATATTTGGGCGCATGGGCGCATCACCGCGTGATTTACAGCTGATCGTTGACTAACCACATAAGGTTATCCCATCGTTTGTGAGACAAGGGTATCCTTCCTATGGTGGGTTGGCACCCCTCCTCGGTCCCACGTTGTAATCCAAATGGTAATCCATGGTTTGGCAACACAGCACAGGATGCACTATCACTTCACGCTTGGAACTTGGAGCGAAAACACGAGCGAACAAGGTAGGAACACAACTCACATTGATATTGTCTAGTTTTTTCAAGACTTTAGTCACATTCTCGCCACTGAAACGAATTGAGTAACTACCGACCGAAACACTTGATAAGCTAATGCCACACTAAAGGAAACCATTGAGAATGATTAAGATGAAAAAAGGATGCATTAAACTAAGGTTCGACTTTCTAACTTGGACTTAAAACATGCTTTGAATGGAAA
Organism: Aleochara bilineata; assembly: GCA_003054995.1. Lineage (NCBI taxonomy): Eukaryota > Metazoa > Arthropoda > Insecta > Coleoptera > Staphylinidae > Aleochara > Aleochara bilineata. The sequence goes on from NBZA01001026.1 coordinate 72,510, forward strand.
AAGTTCATAGTGAACATGCTTGAGCAAACTAAAAGTGTGGACATCAGAAAACCAAGTGTCTTATCATTGCACAAGTTCACTTTACCGACCAATCACAGACGTACAACAGTTCTGTTGCTTACTAACGTTGCACATGTTTTTACCTGTAAAAAAATAAAATATAAAAGTTAGTAACTTGTTTACGAAGTGTTTCTCGCTTTTGCCGCCATGCAAGCGCCATCTCTTCAGCTACCCCCAAAGCGCACCACCCTACATTACCGACAGCGCCTTGTAACGGTGAGTTGGCGGCAACCGTTAGATGAAAAAACCGTTAAATTCTGGAATAGTCTATTCCCGTCAAGATTGAATTAAAATATGAAACTACCCATACGCATGAATGTTTTATATAGTTTAAAGCACTTTCCCGATGGTAATAATGTACTGTTGCTTTGTTTTAAGAACTGAAGTTGGTTGGCGTCATGCAGCAAACGCGTGATGCAGTTTTAATGAAAAAATGCCGATCGCGATGAGATAAATTGTTTAACATTTAGCTTGAAGCCTAAGAAACTGATGGGAAGTGAATTTGTACTTACGTTTATTGGAATTAATCAAGAAAACCACTAATTAACAGAAGTGTATCACGAACGCGTGCACTCCACTCAACTACTACTGGCGAAATGAACGCTACGTGGCGGCACAGTAACTATCTCATACTACCCTTCATATTGCAATTTAATAGGGGTGAAAGAGATAGTGAAAGACAGTCATGTCCAGAATAAGCGCTGTGCTAGCGAAAGTGGCGGCATTTTATGCAATTTTTTGTACTAATTTTAAAATTGATATTTAGAAAATTCAAATATGATTCACTTTATTGTCCATACATTAGTCCCCAATGAATGATATATCAAAACATGATATGCAATGATCGACGTAATATTTTCTGTTTCATATGAAAAATGTAGATTTATATTTGTACCTAAAACTATGAATAACTTCAATAATTGAAAGTATCAGTAGGGTCTAAGAGCATCATTAAATGGAGCATGTTTGAAACGCAGCGTCTTATAAGAAATAGCTTATAAGAACATTATATGTCTTATAAGACAGCGCGGCACTTCTTGCCGACTCACTTCAGAATAAATCATACGATTCCAACTGCAGTTGCTAACTGCTGTAAAGCAGACTTTTTATTCATTTTTCTTAAACTCAGACGAAAACAGCAGACGCAAGCTGCATGAACCTTGTAGTTGTTTATTCAGTTGGTCGTTCGTGAAAATTCTGACAATGTGTAGGGATTGAGCTGCGAATTAACCCAATCCCTACTTCAAAAACATTTTGAAAGTTTACATTTGTAGACATTTTAATAACTTTTTATTTAAAATCAGTTTAAGTACATTCTTACAATATATTTATTATTAAATAACTTAAAATGTACAACTTAAACTTAATGACTAGCCAGAGGAATTAGACTAAAGTAATTGTAAGTTGATATTGGTTTACATAACAATACATATGTCCAAGTATGCGTTCGATAAGCAGATCAATATACCCTTTTGTTGAATACAAACTGATTGATTGGCGGAGTTTACGTGATGAATAATATGTCTCATTGTCAGTGTTTATTAACATAATAAGCTCAAGAAACGAAAAGTGGCACGCAGGATGCTCACGATTCAACTCAGTCTCGTTAAAAACAGGCAAACAAGCACCTAAAGCTCATTTCTTGCAGTGTTGTTTTGATTAATTCATTGCCACTGAACTTAAGCTCAAGTATACTATTATAATAAGAATAGATACAACCAATCGTAATACAATAAAAATGCCCAAGTACACGAAATCAACTCGATGGCGTTGATAGAATATTCGCATCGTGATATGATAAGTTAGTATTGCACTCGCCAGAGGTAAGAGTCTTGTTAGATTTATTCAAGTCACCATCACTGCATGCGATCTGGTCATTGTCGTCTTCATTATCGTCGTCTGCAAAGCGGATTTCGTCCAAGTTCTCTTTATACACGCTCTTCAGGTTGTCATTTGCCTGAAGAGTATCGCGATCGCTGCGGTGCACTCTCACCGGCGATCCCAGTTTGAGTCTTGGTGGAAATTCATGCAGCTGGATACTGACAATCTTCGTATTGCTATTGTGCGAACGTGAGTCGTGCGCGTTCAGACTCTCCGACGACATCTTATTGTCTATGATGACTAGAGGATGCATTTTCTTGTACTTTTTGCTCGGTTGCGGCGAAGTTATGCTCGCCCCTGAGGTGGTTTTCTTAAGAAGAAGTTGTTCTTCTTCCGGTGATTCTTTATTACTCCCTGGATCAACATACTGCCGGAGTTCTTCTGTTTCCTCAAGGATGGTGTCAGCCTCGCCTTCTTCTAGTGGAGGAATCCAGACGAGGAACGCAGGGTCCATGCCCAGGTAGGACCCGGGGGCAGCACCCGCGTTGATCACGTTATAGTCATAATAGTCAAGCTCCATATCGCCATCGCCGACAGAAAGGGAAAAGTCCGATCCTGGACCGGCAAGTAGTCGTTCTCGATTGCGCTTTTCCTTACTTTCCTTTGGATTCGTACTGCGAATTGTCGCGCGACTAATTACACTTGACGCTGGTGAATAGGAACCCTAAAAGTATGACAATTAATATCAAGAACTAACAATAACTAGAAGAATACAAGAGTTAACATTAAAATGATTAATGAAATGGACAAAAAGCTACTTTTACAATGGTTGTGCCTTTTTTGCGTTGATGTCTTGTGCCCTGGGACGTCCCAAAAGTGCAATACTCATTTTATACGCCTTTTCAAGCCTTGAAACTTCCACTACTCATCAATATCAATATTTTATCTTACGAGACAAGGGGATGGAGATGGAATCTTCAAGGGGAACACCCAAACAAACGCGGAAGAACATGTTATACTGCACCGATAGACTTTTCGACCGCTGAAGCGATACGGGCGGTGGTGGTCGTGCGCGAACCCTCGTGTCCCAGGCAAACATGGAAACAATGCTCTGAATGCTCACATTCGTCAGGGTGATTGTGCTTGCATGTGTGTGGTGACTTAAGCGCCTGCGACATGCCTCAGCGTCCATTTTCCAAGAGTCCTCCTGCAGGGATGCACCCGCTGTGCCTTTTTCGGTGCTGCGATCCTTTTCCGAACTGATGATGGTCGACGATCGCCTAAGAGTGGAGGTTTCCATGTACGATTGCGGAGAACTGGGGAGGCTGCAAGTGACCTCATCGTCAGGCACGTCGCTGAAGGACGTCGTCTGTTGCCTGGATTCCGATCCTGGGCACGTGTCTTCTTGCTGAGTGAGTGTCATTGTACTACTGGCACTTAAAGTTTCCTCCTCCTCACTGACCAATTATTTACCAACCAAGAAGGAACATAAAATGAATATGAACATGATGGACGGCTACTTCGAAGAAGATTGGTACTTACGCTAAGGCAACCTCTTGCTCTTCGTAGTCCTTCGTGCAGTCGACAGATTCCCGAAGCCTGCTGTGTTTATTCCGACCCTTGACGCCGCATCCAATGTGGGGACGAAGCCTGGTCAGCGAGATGACTTCCGAGAGTAGAGTTGAGTTTGAAGTGGCCCTATGTGCACCCGTCAGGGGTAAACTGGCACTTGATGCTAAAAAGACACCCAGAAGTTTAACTTTCATTGATTGGCAATTCAATTTGCCATTTACCGGAAATATCAGCCAATGAATCTTGATCCTCGGCTTGGGCAATGTGGTATTTCCGGTATCGGAAGGCATATTGGGCACCCAGCAGTGTCGTGGCGATGAGAAGCCCACTCAGGAAGAAAATGGCCGCCATGTGGACGGCTGTGAGCTTGAGCGCAGAAAGGGGTAATCCAATGCCTTGAGCGACTGGAGCCACAAGTGATAAGTTCCTTGTGGGTCGCAGTTGTTCCGCATGTGCCAGGAAGCCGCCCCCGCAAAATTGGCTGCCGGCTGACACTTCGTCGGTGAAGAACTCCAGCAGGATGTTCGGTCCCGTGGAATTAACCACCGCCGGCGTCGTTTCTGGCTCGCCGGACAAATCCACGAGCAGCGTGGAGGACAACGCGCGTCCATCACGCACTTTCAGCCATTGGGCGCCGCAGGGCAAGTGGAACTGTTCGACGCGGAATTGAATTACAAACTCTTCGTCTGCCTGGAAATCACAGAGCAACCGAGAGACGAGGGAATGAGATGAAGTTTTTAATTAAGTCTGAATGCATTAATTAAACCTGCACTCAGGGGCGGTGTGTTACCTGAATGAGCCAAAAAGTTCGGCCGGGGCAACTTTGCGACGAAGTGGCGAGCAAACGGCGCGGTTTTGCCTGCCCCAGGTGCACCACACATCCGCAACGACAATATGGACCCACTTCCGCCTGCACCTCCGGTATTTCTGCCGCAATATCAGCCGCTGTTATGCCGTTTGTGTAGAAACATTCCCAACTTGAACCAATGCCCGTCCCGCATTTCTCAGTCTCTACTGATGGTCCCTTTAACGAAAATTTTACTTAAAACTACCTAAAATTTATATAAACTAAAGGATTTATTAAATATTTTATATGTCAGTGGAAGAATCATCATCAGTAATTATGGTTGTTTTGTAAATGCTGTCATCCCTGTTTTCCCTGCTATCTTCCTCCTCTTCTTCTTCGCTTTCTTCGCCGTATTTATCGACTACCATTCGAGACATGTCTTTGTAGCTATGCCTACTGCCCACTGAAGATATTTCACTGGTGGACGCACTGAAAAGCACTTTTTCTTCTTCTTGGTACGTGAGGACTTCTTCTTCGGACTCTTCCTCGGCTTCTTCGCATATGGCACTTGACACTTCCTTGATCATAAGTGATTGCAATATTTCTTCATAGTTACATTGAATTGCAACATGTCTGCGCAGGGGATACTCGCTCCTCAAGACAACGGACCCCGGAGTATACGGTAATTCCTGCGTCTTGTACTTTTCGTCGCAGGAAACAATGGTACTGGTGGAGGTTCCAGCCATCTGAGTTTGAAGCACTTTCTCAATCTCTGTCAATGCGAACTCAATAAAGTCATTGAGCTTATCCTCGAGTACATTTACGTAGTCCATGTCATTGTAGTCACCTTTCCGTTTAAACTCCTTAAAAGGTATTGTCCAGCTTTCTTTGAGATGGTACAAGATGTCAAGGATTGCGTCTTGGAAAGCTTGCATCTGCTTCCTGGCCATTAATAAGTTACTCTTATGGATGGCCACGTCTTTCTGTATATTCTGAAAGTTTTGTTCGACATTCTTCAGGTCGTAGATGTTCTGCTCAAGTAGAATAGCACTATCGAAGCTTTTGCTCTTGATGTCTTCGATTTCCTCCTGCAGAGCGGCCAGTTTATCTGTTTGCTTAACATAATCTGCGTGCTTTTCAGCCACCTCGTTAAGAATGCTTTTTTCCACTGCGAACTTCCTCACTGCCGTCAACTTTTCCCTTTCGGTCTTCTCAATGACGGACTGAAAGTACTTCTTGCGCTCTCCGAACACTTCGATTTCCTTCTTAATGTCGGCTTCCATCTGGTTCAGCATGTTGAGATTGTTATTCAGGGCGATGTTTTCCCTGAGCATGCGCTGCGTTGTTAGCTGGATTCGCAGATCAGTGACGTTCAGAAATTCCATGGAGAGAGTCACTAGACGCTCGGACATCTCCCGCTTGAGGTTGTCCTTCCCGATGATGAATTTCTTCTCGATGCTGTAGATCTCCCTCCGGTGCTCTTTCTCCTTGCGCTCCATCTCGGCAATCTGGTGCTCGTACTGTTTCACTAGTTCTTCCCGCTGAGTGCGGAACTCTTCCAAGGCGTTGAGACGCCCTTGGACGTCCTTGATCTCCGATTGTAGTTCGTGTCTTCTCTCAGTGATTTGCTCCTCCATCTCAAAGAGCTCTTGCTTGTACTGAATCTTCTCCTCTTGTTGAAGATTACGCACTTTCTCTAATTTCTCCACGAGCTCTTTGGTTTCATCGTCCTTCTGCGAGAGCGTAGTCTTCAAGGCAGAAATCTCCTCGACGCGCTCCTCCTCGAATTTTGTATTCTCTTCTTCCAATTCTGCATTCTGCTTTTCTTTCTCCTCGATGAGCGTCTGCAGTCGGGCGATTTTACCATTGATTGCTTGTATTTCAAGCTCGTAGAATGCTTGGTCTACTGTGCTAAGGGTTTTTTTCTTCTCGGGCTCCTTGAACTTCTGCTCGTAGGTTAATTCATTGGCACCTTTGGTTGATTTTTTCTCCGTTTTAGACATTTTGTGTATAAGAAATGTAAAGACAAGAATGTTTTGACACAGATGACAGTTTATTTGATATCTCCTAGGAAACTTACTACGCAAGTTTGTGATTAATTGGAGCGCGCTTGCTGAAGTGATTAATATAATAGAAGAGAAGAGAACTCTTACCTCGCAAAACTTGGCTCCGTATCGCGGGGGCGGCGAGTCACAGAAACGATAACGATTGCGCGTTCCTCCGATGCAGGTGCTTGAGCAGGGCGTCCAAGGGCTCCAGTCGCCCCAGCCGCCACTCTCCGACTCTTTAATCATAACAAAGAAGTGTAATTAATAACCCCGGCAGCTAAAGCGCCTTATTATTTTTATAATCCACCCTCATCTGTCTCGCGACTGCAAGTGCTGCTCTTCTTACTACACGAGGCACTTTCCCCTCTGAGTTACAAGTACTTCCCTTATGCAAAAGCTCACTTTAAGCGGGGATTTCTTCTCGTTAGGAACACGCAGTTTTTTTAAATTGTCATTAGTTGAGTGCGGATTCAAGTCGATAATTTGAAAGGCTGCTGACGAGCAAACGAGTATGTACTGGGTTTC
>NBZA01001028.1:3816-14805 GCA_003054995.1 Aleochara bilineata
TTAGTGAAAGGGGTACACAAAAATAACAAATGCAAATAACTCTTGTTCTAGGAAAGGTAGAACTGTCATTCTTTCAATGCCAAAAATCTGATTAAAATCTCAATCAGCCAGTGAAAATTTGAAGATGATAGCTTATATACAACCTGAGCAATTTGAAATTGAAATTGAAGATGTTCAAAAACGCAAGAAGCTAACACGACGTTCGGTTTTTCTTAATTTTCTCATACATCTCTAAAGATACTAATACCCTTCTTTCATTAGCAGATACCCAATTGATTGGTGAATATGTGTATTCAGTTTCACACTGATACCTTAATCACTTCCCTAGAAATTAATTAATTAGTGAAAGGGGTACACAAAAATAACAATTGCAAATAACTCTTGTTCTAGGAAAGGTAGAAGTGTCATTCTTTCAATACCAAAAAGCTGATTAAATTCTCAATCAGCCAGTGAAAATTTGAAGGTGATAATAGCTTACATACAACCTGAGCAATTTGAAATTGAAATTGAAGATGCTCAAAAACCCAAGAAGCTAACAAGACATTCAGTTTTTCTTAATTTTCTCTTACATCTCCAAAGATACCAAGACCCTACTTTCATTGGCAGATACCCAATTGATTGGTGAATATGTGTATTCAGTTTCACACTGATACCTTAATCACTTCCCTAGGAATTAATTAATTAGTGAAAGGGGTAACAAAATACACATTTTTTCAGTAATTCTGGAATAACTTGAGTTCTAGCAATGCTAGAAACGTCATTCTTTCTTTGTCAGAAAGCTGATGGAATTCCCTATCCCCTGATGGCACCCCCAAGACGGTAGCTCATCTACAAGCGTGGGAATGCAAGTCTGAAGTTTGAGGACGTTCTTGAGGAAAGGATAGCGTCTTGAAGGAGAAGCGTGGGAGTGACTAAGGAAGGCGTGCGACGGAATTAGACCGACCGCGGGCGGGAACACAAAATGGCGTTGCATTTGCAACAAGCAAGTGAATTGCTTTTGTAACAACAATCGCGGTCCGCGGGCCGCGAGCGCAAGCGCGAGCACCGCGAATGGGTTGAAGCCGCAGCTTCTGGGCGCTCGTAAAGCGGCCTCGGCCTCGTAAAGTGGGGCCTGGGAGGCAACAAATATTGCGCTTGTCTATTCAACTCGCTCTGCACTGTAAGCCAAGCAGCGCATAAAACAAGTATTCCACCAAAGCACTAAAACTACATCGCAATTGCAAGAGCGCAGCAAACTTTAGGTAAATGTGCAAAAAAGTGCACTTTAGTTTTGCTCTCGTAACTCTTTAACGACCCATCGCAGAAAATTATAAAATACATCCAGTTATAGCCCTTGAAATTCTCTCGCCTGTATGAAAATTTCATCCTCGTGGGTGGAAAACTCGCTGAGATATAAATTCCCAAAGTTGCACAATTCATTACAATTTTCATCAATTTTAGTAATAGTTTTTCGCAATTTTCTTCAAGACCACTGAACCGATTTCAATGCCACGTACCTCTTCAGAAAGCCTATAAAATTCTCTAAATAACACCGTTTGAATGCCAAAATTATCTAAGATAGTAACGAAACTACAACCCTTTATAATTGCAAATGATTAAAGCACCATTTGAAATTTTAAAATGTAAATATCTCAGCGTCCAAGGAAGATACAAAAATGAAATAAACATCTTATAAAACTACATGGAATTATCTAACTTCCAGTGAAAGAATGAAAGCTTTATCTCAAATACAAGAAAAGTTATTAAGAGTTCAATTTTTGAAGTCTTGAAATTTTCCTCGGTAGTTTTCCTGGTTTTTCTCGGGAAGTATACAACCTACAATTCCGCGGTTTAGTGCATATGAAAGCCAATTAAATTCTGTATAACCCCATCCCGGAGGGCATTAAGGGTATGCTGGATGCGCATGCGCCGAAGGGATTACAGTTGTGTTCTGGTGTTGCATTGAAATTCCTACATTGTACTGCTTTATGGCCGATCAATACGCGCTTTCCAGCGCGCAAATCAGGAAAAATCTCACGTAAGAGATTAAACTAAGCTCCGGTTGTGCTCGTAAAGACAGGACGTGCGTCTAATGAATGAAAATTATCCCGGAAAACGCGAAAATAAACAAAAGTGAGACGTGACCTTATTTTTAAAGCAAGCACCAAGCATATGTCAGGCCCGGACTAACATATTATTTATTCCGGCGTAGTTTATAGCTCGTAAACATTTTTAGTTGAGCGTAATTATACAAATTAACTATGGTTAACTATGGCTGGCCGGCGCACCGCGTCATTATGGACATCATAAAAATTTTACTATCTTTTATTAATTACTATTTTGTGCAGCCCATGGCCTTTGTCTTCCCCCACATTTTCCCATCTAGCGCCCGAACGGGTTGAGATATCGCGAATCCTTCTTCACCAGCTGAAAGCTAATTGCATTCTGCTTAAAATGACATATGGCTTGTCAAAATCCCCCCGGTAGTTCCCCCGTAATCATGGATCAAAGTTGAATTACATTGCCACTTCACTGGTACATGTACCACAAAAATGTGTTAATTAGTTTCTGAACCATATCTTTGTCAGTTTTTGAGATATTTTAAACCTTCTTACAGATTCTTAAAGAGGGACAAATTCTCTTTAAGATGGTCTTTAAGGCATTGCAATAGGTTTACTGGTTGTCTTTCAAGGAAGCTTTTAATTCGGAAGGAACTTTTCCTAAGAAACACAACAATTAAATTTTAAAATATTAATATCTCGGTGACTAATTAACATATTCGAGATCTGTTTGCAGATTCTGAAAGATAATTCAATGAACTATCATCTGTAATTTTTCTGATTGATTTTAAGAGGATTTAAACACTAAAAAAGGATAAAACTTTAACTGCCACAAGAAGCAACAACATTTGATAAAAATGATTAATTAAGGCGCTAGTAGGTAATTATTTAATGCGTTATTTATATAACCTTGTAGAGCAGGCAATAAAACTAACACGTGTTGAAGATTTTTTCTTTTCGTCGTTTCCTTGAGCTTTTCTTGTGAGAACAAAGCTCGCCGACAGCGACGGAGAGAACTGAGCGCTTGGTTCGGGTTTTATTTCATTTCCTGTTAAGAGTTTTATTAAAGCGGTTGGTGTTTCACGCGACAAGCTGTTAATAGACTTATTAACGTGCACTTTCTTGGGAAATTCTTCAAGAAATGCTCTGGATAGTCTCCCAGCGCCCGATTAACATTTTCTTGGTTTCATCCAGTTTTTCGCGAATATCTCCAGAACCAGTCGGGATAAATGAAAAATTCTTTCACTGGATGAAAGCCACTTGAATTCTTTATATAACTTGTAAGTTTCATTCAATTCGCATGCGCAGAACACGCACAAAAGCACATGCAAGCGCGAGCGCAAGCTCGTAAATATCTTTAAATATATTGTTAATAAATCACCTCCTGCGCCGAGCAATAAACAATATAATTACATATTAGATAGAAATTGTTGTTCGCCGAAGCATGGGCTGTAAATCATCCCGGATATAAATAAAAATGCCATCATATTTTGCCTTCGCATTTTACTTTTGTTGCATCTCTTGACCTTCCTGAGTATAGTTGTAAACTCCTCATAACTCGCAAACCAATCAAGATAATTAAAATCTAATTACAGATTCTAAATCTACGATTAATATTGCATAATCATGCCAAAAATTATTAATTTCCAATCGGTAGTTTACTCGTAATTAAGCAATTAACTAAATCAAATTGTTATTGATTGGTAGTCACATTCTCACAAAACTTTTATACATTTTTGATTATATCTTCCGAACGCAATAAGATAAATAAATTTTGTCTTTTGCATCTAAAAGTAGATTATTTACACTAGCAGTATGCAAAGTTTCATTAATTTATGCCAAGTAGTTTTTGCATAATTAATTCCCAAAGTTGCGTTAAAATTTTTATGAATTTCTTAGGATGTTTCTTGGTATTTTGATTGTATCTTCTCAACCCTTTGAGATAATTTAATTCTGCTTTTTGCAGATGAAACTGGATTAATTAAACTATGCCAGTGGGGAATTTCATTAATTTCTATCAAGTAGTTAAGACACAATTAATTATTAAAGTTTTTTTATCAAGTGAAATTTTTTGATAAAAATTGGTTAGTTTTTGTTGAATATCTCTGCAAGGAGACATGCGATTGGAAAAGTTGTTACAGATTCGGAAAGTACATGAAATTCCCTATAAACTGGTTATGGGACATTTAAGGTATCAGCTCCAGATGTGCCAGCAGGCGGCAAACAAGAATTAAAAGGCGGCAAGAACTGCACTGAAAGAGGCAAAGAAAACAAAAGAACGGGCAAGAAAAGCAGCCGTAAAAGTCAGGAAACACATATATTACAAAGTTTTATACGAGCCAGGGGCGGCCAGACATAAACCGAGCTGCATTCAGCCATCGAAGACGAAGAAGAACAAGACGAAGAGTTGAAGTCAAACTCGAAGGAGTTTCAAGCTGAAGTTAAAGTTAAAGCTTCAGCGACTAATATTACTCTGCGTTCTCGGTTCAGTTCTGGGCTTGCATTCGTATGAAGAGATAAAAACTCGTGCAAGCTGCGGATTTTAACAGCCGCACATTAAAACTCTCTAAGCATCCAAGGGCCATAAACGCCCCACGTCTGTTCAGACTCAAGCCTTCCTTGCCACTTCTTCGCCGATAACTCGGGATCCACGCAAGATACACGCAACCTTCTTACCTTTCCTAAAACTAGGGCAAATTCTGCATCTCGTGGTAAAAATTACGAATAAATATCTTGTTTCGCCTCTTTGCAAATGCCATTATTAACTTTTGATTTTTCTACTTTTTATTTCGTAGTTTTCCGTGAATATCTTAAAAAGTACTACAGATATTTTGAAACTTCTTATATATTTTGAAACTACGTTTAATTCCGCATCGATTGATATATTACGCGATTTCATAGCCCTAGTGGATTTTTTGTAATCGACTCTTTTATTGAAAAATCTCTTAAATGAAATTTGTAAATTCGTTAATTAGTTATTGGCTAATAACTTTGGAACTAAGTAAGCTACAAGACTGATTCTTCAAGATTATGAAAATAGATACAATTTCCTATCAAGACATCTTTACCCCATCTTTGTAACTTTCTTCTGTCTCTTGCGACAACTCTGAGAAATTTTTTTTCAAAAATTTAAGAAGTTTTTGTTTTTTGAGAATATCTCAGGAAGCAAACAAGATACAGAAGTGGTCTTTTCAGTGTTTGAAAGACGATTAAATTCTGCATCCAGGGATTCATGAAACGTTATTGTATCGCGTGGGGTTCGGGGGGAATGGAGCCCATAAAGTCAGTCAGTCACTCAGTCACGAGCCTGAGAGGCCCCGAGGTGCATGTGCATTATTGTAATACGTTATTGCAAGCGCTGCGCGGCGCGTTTACGACTTGGCGGCGGCGGAACAATAGCAAGCAAGGTGCTTTACAACCGCTCCCGGTCGTAAACCGCCCCCGGTGGCGGCGTAATCGACAATCGACAGACGCAGCCAGTGTTCGAGCAAAAAATGTGTCAAAACCCCTTCTTCCTCGGCGTCTTATTATCAATTCATATCGTAAAATGTTATTATATAAGCATATGGCACACGTGCACGTACAAGTGTAACAAGCATTTGGGAAACTCACAAGAGATGAGGATGAGTTAAGAGAATAGACACAGCGCGGTCGTAAATTATTGTTATCTAACATTTATTACCGTGCCTGGGCTTTTCTAGCAATAATCCAACGTGAATTATGTCGATTATTATTACTATTGTTGTTGTTATTATGATTACTCAATGGGGATTATCTTCCTTTTTAAATTCTCTAAATTTTGGCAAAGTTTCATTAAAATTCTTCCAGGGGTTGACTCACAATTAATTAAAAAGTAAAAATTAAAAGTTTGCATGAACTTTTTAGTTTTTCCTAATTATCATCCAAACTACAAATAATTATTCAATTGTAAATATTGCCCCTTAAACTAGACAAAATTCCCTAAATTTTGATATATTTTTGAGTAAATTTCGTCAATTAGTTTGGCTGTAATTAATTATCAAAATTTAAGAAACCTTGTTTGATAGGTTAAATAGTAGGTCAATAGAATTATTCTGGTTTTTAAGGATTATCTTTTGATTGATTATAGATATAAGAAATGTAATTACAGATTTGAAAAGACAATTAAATTCTAAATAAACTGATATATCATTGATTAAATTCAGTTCATTATTTGATCAGTAATTAATTACCAAAGTTCAAATGTACATACAATTATCAACTAATATCAGTTTTGAATTATGTGCATATCTCTGAACCTACTCTAAATTTGAAAAATCTAATTACTGACCCAAAAACTAGATAAAATTTTGCATAACCTAGTGAAATCCCCATGGTGATACGTTGATTAGTTAATTAATAATTAATTATTAAACTTCACTTTTGAAAAGTGTCATCTTTTGGTAAAAATTTACTTAGTTTTTCGTTAATATCTCCTCGAATAATGAACCGATTGTAAAAGCAATTGCTGTTCCAGAAACTAGATGTAATCCTGCATATTTATGTTAATTAACATTATCATAATTAATACTTGTACTTGGCGAAAAACCAGAGAGAAAACGAAAGAAAACGAGTGAATCGTGAGTAATTTTGTGCCGAGTCGTCAGAGTCGCAAACTGCTGAACATTTACGAGGATCGGTAATAAAATTCAATAAATTTCAATAAACGAGCCAATCGATCGATCACTCACTCACTCGTCCTACTCACAGCCAGCTTCCCATCATAATTTGCTAAAACTTGTTTACGGCAACGTCTCGAGACGTACTGCGACTTCTCTTACTTCTTGTTTTGATTTTATTAATTCTGCGAGCGTTTTATTGACGTAAGACTGAGAGACTAGGAGTGAAGTGGTAGCTTAACACCCATTCACCGCTTTTTACGACTCTGACTAAGACTAAGACTTCTTGGGTCTGGCCAAGAAGAAACCAAAGAAACCGAACAAAAAGCACAAGAAACTGAAGAAAAAGCAGTCTTTTTCTTCAGGTTAGGTTAGGCTAGGTTAGGTTAGGCTAGGTTATGTTAAGCGAGGATAGTAAAATTCCAATTGATTCCTAAACATTTACGATATTATATCATATCATATCCTTCCATCGTTCGGGTGGATTTATTACATTATAAATTCAAATCCCAAGCACAAGCATACAAATATTAATATTATTAATATTACAGTTTTACAGTTTTCTTCTTATTTGTGTGTTATGTACTTATTTTTATTATTTTCCCTCTAAATCTCAGTACTCTTCTCTTGTCTTGGGTTGCTTTCAAGAGATTTAATTAGTAAAAAACTTCATGAAATGAAGGAAACTGTAATTTTTATTTACTTTTACCCACTTTAGACTTGAATTAAATGAAAATGGCATACAAAGTAACTAAATTAAACCTGAACTTGCTGTTTGCTTCATTTTTTTTCTTTGTTTTACGATTTCCCCCCTAAGAAGTTGACCTAACCTTATGAAATTTTCCAGGTGTATAGAGAATTTCACTGGGATTCTAACGATGTACGACTTGATATTATAGCATTGGCAGTTTTCACACAAAGAGAAGAAAACTAAACAAATCCAGAAACTCAAACTGTAAATTTCAAATTGAAATTGTTTATGTTAAACACGACTTTGGGAGGTAAAAAAATATTCGGTTTATAGACAATTTCATTGGGTTTCAGATGGTGAAAGAATGAACTCTGGATCTTGGATATTTTGGCAAATATTAATTAATTTGTGAGAAAATGTTGCATTTTTGTGTTCATTTTTAAAAATTTCAATTTTCAGGTAATTTCTCCCAGAAGGAATCGACGTACGCGAATGAAATTTTCTAGGTTTATAGAGAATTAGTCCAAGATTCGAATGATATAATATTCATTATCATGCCATGGATAGTTTTCCCTTAAAAAAATAAAAACTAAACCAAGCGATGAAAATTTTGAATCCAATTAAAATATATTAAACACCCAGGTAAGAGCTTAAAAAAATACTTGTTTTGTAGAGGATTTAATGGATTTTCATATACTGAAAGAATGAAGACGATATCTTGGATGGTTCACCAAATATTAGGGAATTTGTGAGAAAATGACTTTAAAATTTGAAAAAAGTTGCGGTTTAGAGAGCAATAGTGCAATATTGTTCGCATTTACACGTGGAGTTATCGCCATGGAGCGCCATCAAATTTGGACACAGTATTTAATATCCAGGAGCCCGAACGCTGCGCGCTGGCACGTTTCGGGTCAGACAAGAGCTGCGAGAGCGCGAGTTGCGAGTTTATTTGCTATTTGCACGTGCACGCGGCTCGTTCGCTCGATGGATGGAATGGAATAAATAAAAGTTTTATAGATTATTTTACAACTTCGCACATTCTACTTGTTTTACCATCTTCATGGTGCATGAATAAAATACTCTCCTGCACTAGCGCTAGCGCTGCACAACTTTGCAGACTTTCTGCTCTTGGTCACAAGGAAACATTGAATATTTTGCCACATATCTCAAGAAGTAACCAAGATATTTTAATTCCGTAAAAAGTTCCTAAAACTAGAATAACTGACCCATATTGGTGCAAAGTTTGAAATAATTATCTCTCTGGGAAGTTGGTCAAAAGTTAATTTTAAATTTTCATTGCAAATACAATATTATTCTTGAATAACACAAAAACTAATTAAGATATTTTAAATCTGATTAAAGATCGTAAAAGAGGAATAAATTCTGTACATACCCTGTAATTTTCATAAACTTATCTTAATTAGAACAATATGAAAATAAATAATTAAATCAATTCTTAAAGAAGTTGATATTTCAGGTCGAAATGTTTTGTCTTATAACTTTAAAACCACAGAAGATAATTAAAATCGGTAAAAAGCAACTGATTCTGAAGTAAATTATTAATCACGTGGTGAAATTTCATCAATTAATCTTAATTAGAACTGATTGAAATATCAAAACAAAAATTAAAGCGAGGCAGAATACAGACATGAAGAGTCATCAGTCTAGTCTCGTTCCCATGTGATAAAATCGTAAAAACAGCTGGAAACATCATAAAACTAACCGCGACGGGTCAATCAAAGTGTCATAACAATTACACTAAAATGCCATTGGATTATATTCAGCAAACTTTAAGTTTACTTTACTTTAAGCCCAAGTCCGAGCCAAGGACTAAAATAAAAAATCGTTTTGTGATTTAAACCGCTGTAAAGTGAGAACTAATTGAGATAATTCAATGCAATAAAAACCTTCTAACGCAGGATTTAATCCAGTTTCAGATTCTGCAGCTATTTTCCAGATAACTTGTTTACTTCCTGAGAAATCTTTAAAAAACTACGAACAAACTTTTTAAAATTTAAAAATGCAGGAAAAACTTTCTGAATTTATTCCTAAGAACCTGGTGAGTGTAAATCTATGAAATTTTGTCTGAATTTAGGGAATTCCTCTGGCTTTCAGGTACTTTTTGAAATGAATTGATATCTATGATAGTTCAAAAGTTATAGATAGTTTTCTACGGGGACTGATAATGTTTCTCTTGGTAGCAACGTTTCCGGTAAAAGCTGGTCGATTTTAGTCTCTCACGTCTAAACTAATTAAGATATTTTAATGCAGTAAAAACACACATGTGCAGAATTCCATGCCGATTCAGAATCTTTAATTAATTCCCAGATATCTTTCTTAGTTCCTGAGATATGACATCTTGAAACTTAAAAATGCAATTTCAACTTTGTGAATTTATTCTGCAGAGCCTACCAGGCCAAAATCAATGAAACTTTGTCAGACTGTACAGAAATCATCTGGTTATCAGATACTTTTTGAAATGAATTGATATCTATGACAGTTAAAAAGTTATATAAAGTTTTCTAGG
Organism: Aleochara bilineata; assembly: GCA_003054995.1. Taxonomy (NCBI): domain Eukaryota; kingdom Metazoa; phylum Arthropoda; class Insecta; order Coleoptera; family Staphylinidae; genus Aleochara; species Aleochara bilineata. Next base: position 13,711 of record NBZA01001028.1, read on the forward strand.
AGGAATGGCATTGATTTTTCGTGATGATCCGTTAGGTTATGTGGGGTTATGTTATAGTCAAGTGCATATATTATGCTCGAAATGCAATATTTTACAAATGCCATAAAAGCGGATATAAACTGCACGTTTACGATCACGGTTAATGTTGCGGTGCGTTCGACTTCGAGTTTCAGTTCAGGTTCGCATCCCTCAACATATCATCCTCCCAAACTTAAGCCCGAAGCTGAAGCTGAAGCTCAAGCCCTCGGTCAGTTCAGTTAAAATTTATTATTTTTGCATCCGCCTGAACGAACTAATTAAACTCGAATCCTGTCAATATCCAGACAAAGTCGAGCGAGAGGCTCGAAAAAAGATGAAAGCAAGTCCAAGTTTTTACAACACACAGCAACACAATGCCACTTAACTAACTAATAATAACTTTGTGTACAACAAGACTCCGAACTCGTGTTTAACAAGTCGCAAAGTCGGCTTCAATTCGGCCCGCCGTAAATTATTTTTTACTGCAGTAATTAAAAAACTCATTTCTTCACTCCTTCCTTCGTCCTTTATGCCCTTTTCTTCGCTTTCTGTTCAAACTACACTAATTATTGTTTGCGATTCACGTTCTCCAGCGACTTCTTTGTACTTTTGCAAAGTTTCTTTGCAATTGGCCTGGCCGTTTCGGCGTGAGAAGAGATTCAAACCATTTTGGAAATCTGCTTATAACTTTAAAACTACAAGAGATAATTTCAATCGGAAAAGTGTATATGAAAGATGATGACATTCTTTATAATAATTGCGAGTTTCATTAAATTTGGTCAAGTGGTCTTTGAGTAATTAAATAATTAATATGAAAATTAAATTATTTTAAATTTCGGCATTTGTTGATTACTTTTTGCCAATTATCTTAGGAACTATTCAAGATATTTTAACCAAATAAAAAACACGTGAAAGATAATTAAATTATTTATATAACCACCTTTGTTTCATAATTGTAGCTTAATTAGTTCGTTTGTAATTAATAAAAACATCGATAATGTATGTTGTTCAAGTGAAGAGATTCAAACCATTTTGGAAAACTGCTTATAACTTTAAAACTACATGAGATAATTTCAA
>NBZA01001029.1:7467-22972 GCA_003054995.1 Aleochara bilineata
CCTGTTTGCAGCGCAGCCCGTCTTGCACGTACGTGTATGCAAAGTAGACAAACAACTTAGCGTGTTCAATCCATCGCATCGCTTCGCATTGCGTTTCTGTCGTCTCGTCTCCGACGACAGAAAACGATTTCATTTTAAGGCTTGTATTTTATTTTCACTCGAGTTTCAACAGCGAGCAAGGAAGCAGGCATTTTCTAATTGAGGAAATGCGAATCAGCAGCGAAGAGAGCCGGAAAAGCACTCGAAATGACATTAGCATGAGACTGGGTTGGGTTGGGTTTGGTTTCATCGCCAACTGCGACTGCTTCTCCGACTGCGACGTCATCATGTCCGGCATTTAACCTTTTTGTTACTGCAGTTGCCGTTACCACAAACCAGACCAAACCAATCTCATTTGCGAAACGGGAAAAACCGGACAACAAAAACCAACAAACAGCGACTGCTGCGCGACTGCCGAAAAAACTAATTTCATCGAAAGGATTGATTTCTCTATTGTTAGGCCGTTCAGCGGTTCGGCAATTTAAACGATGGCGATGCGCCGAATGAGTATTTATTTAAAACTCGCTTGACGGCGACGACAACTGCAACTGCAGTCCGAGTGCAACGCGAATGCGAGAAAATAACGAGGACAATTATTTCTCATGAATATGCATGTGCATTTTTGCCGGTTTCACATTTGCGCTTCGTTTGGGCTTCGTTGCTTCCGGCTATATGTGTGTTTGGATGCCTAGCTCGCAGGCGTACAGTACAATGTATACTCACTCGTTCATTATCTAAATTCATTTGTACGTACAATACTTGATTCAACGCACAGCTACGCCGGAATATCGTATTCTAAATTCAATTAATTAATAATTTTCCAGCACACAGCCGAGATTACTTTACTTTTCTTGCTTTCTTTGCTCTTCCTGCGAGCGCTACTGGTCTTGAGAAAAATGCATCAGCCAAGCCAAGGCAAGTTCATTTGTATTCATTGACACATCGAGCGCGAATTACAAAGTATAATTAGTGGCATTTGCATTTCCCTTGGACGCACAACGACTGCTTCTTCTGGTTTTCTTTTACCGCCGCCAGGAGCACTCAAAGTGTCGCACTCTGCACCTCAATTCGCAATTGTGTTTTTCTTGAATATTCTCTTGCATAATTAATGCTTGCTTCCGTCCGGTGTATACCTATGCGTGTGAATGTTAATCAATTACGAAAGCATTCAAATAAGTCCGTAATCGATGCGTTTAATTATGCGTTGATTATTGGTATTGCCTCCCAAGCGCACGCGCAAGCGGAAGCGCATGCGTATTATGTTATACATTTTCCGGAGTAGAGTGACATTTGCATTCGATTCGGCATCGAATTGCATCCAACTACACTACACTCGAGCGCAATTCATGCATTTCATACTCGTACTATATATTGATTGCATTCGCCCACCATCCCCATAGCGAATTCATTTATCTATCAGCAAGTTATTAATAATTTCCGCGTGTTATTCGCTTCATGCATTCTCTCGCAAGTGCTGAATTCAATTAAATTTAATTCACGTTTGGCGCTTTTTCACTCAGTGCTTTTATTTATAGTTTTATTGAGTTAGATGTGAAATAGCGACACAATTTGTTGCCAAGTAGTCCCTAACCTGAGAGATCCATCGATAGGAATGGAATGTGTCACCCGAAACAAGATAAATAGAAAGCGGCAAGCGGCAAACGGCAAAACAAGGTGAAACTGAACAGGACAGGACAGGACAGTCTTTGATTTCAAGGGTTCATCTAATCCCTGCCTAGTTTTATGTCTTCCCTTTTCCCTTTCTTGGCCCTGACTCATACCTATCGGACAGATAAGACTGCACTGCCATCTATATCCATATTAATCTCATCCCTTTTCATGAATTTCATGAATTTTATGAATTCTTCGTGTGTTGAATGTCCTCAAGGAGTGGTATTGGTGCGTAAATTACGTAAACTCAAGCATAAACGTTAAATTAATATCGTAATTAACGCGACTATTGTTTCGAATTGATAAATTATAGTCGTGGCAGGCAGACGGCAACTGTCGCAGCAGCAGCAGCTTGTGCTTCGAGTTCCAGTTCGAGTTCTTCCTACTCAGGCGAACGCTTGAATGGCGTTCTAATTGAAATTTTCACTCAACAATCATTCACCGGAGAACAATACACCTACACTCTCTCTCTCCCGCCTTCATTCATTCATTCATGCACCAGGACGCACTCCTTATACATATTTTTGCACTGCTTTGTCCGTGATTACAACCCGAAACCTTGTAACTCGGCAAACGTGAACTTGCTGGCGAACGGACGGTTCATCGGATTCAGTTAAGTATCATATGGGCTCTTGAGGAGCAAACCGGCAGAAAGCCGTTGCGGCAGCAGGCACGCGTCAGACAAGCTAAATTACAGCTCGGACCGCAACTCACAAATCCTCATCAAAAGCAATCCAATCTGTTCGTTCGTACGTACGTTACTCGGTTGGTGAACCAAAGTGGCAAAGCTAGCGCGTTCTTTTGGTAACTAACATGGGCCAGGGTGAAGTTTACCTTGATACCTTCAAGAGGCACAGACAGAAACAGGAGCGGGCAGGAGCCAGAAATGAATATAAACTTTGTGAAGAGCCAGCCGTAGCCAGCCGCATTCATGCTGATGAATAATGAAGCGAGAATGATTGGAGGTTTTAGTAACGTAAAGCAAACCAAAGCAAACCAAAGCAGGCAATGCAACTCAATGAAAAGCGGGCCAAGATAATGGAAAATAAAGTGAATTATAGATAAGCGCCGGCGATGGTTCGGTTTTAACGCAGTGTTAAGTAATTTCAATATTTAATTATCGCCATCGATTTGCACAAACACTTCAACAACGGTGCTTTGGGGTTTGATTTGCGCTTGCTCAAGAGATGATAACAATTCAAGAACCAAAGTTATTTCAAGCTCTAATCTCTCTACTTCTTGTTTCTGAGTGACTGACAAGACATGAAAAGATTACTTTTACGCCCGAACGAGAAAATTACTTGAATTACTTGTACTTACAGCCCGGAGGGGCCAGGAATCAAGAAAAACTTTTCGTTTCTTCTGCGTTTGGCTTTGACCTAAGTATTTCTGAATCGAACACGTCCGTCTATCTATATTACGTTTACGTTTACTTTTAAGACTACATAGGCTAGGCTAGTCAGTAATAAACCACCAACAGTCCAGTCCAGTCTAGAGATGAAATAAAACGAGGTGTGTGTACAGTTCATAATCGATTATTTGCTTTATTTCTTAGCAAAACTGCCTGCAGTCCCGTCCCGTTCAATTCAGTTTCCTATTATGTGTATATACTTATACTATTCTATTCTATTGTGTTATGCAAACTAGACAAATTGTTGCAAGGCAAATATTGACAAACTGCAAATGCAGTTGCGATGAGTTACGTTTACGTTCACGTTTAGGTATAAAAGTCGCCCGTCGAGTGCAGTTCGGAAAGAACTCAACGCAAACTCCATTAATCATCATTTTAGTATTGCCAGCTCATAGATAGATAGATCTACAATAGTAGATAGCGAGAGGGCGGCGGGCGTCGATGATAAGTTAGATTTACAGAAAGAAATGAAAAGAAAAAGAAAAAACGAGCAAAGTTACGCAATTCGCTTCGTTTCGCACATTTAATCAAGCTTTTAGGTGAGGTTAGGTTTGTCAGTGCAGAAGAAGCAAGAGGAGGACTAATGTACCTACAGCTGCAATCTAATCTGTTGGTGCTCGCGCTGCTGGTGCTGCATAATAATGAGTAGAAATGCAAAGAAATGCAAAGTCCGGACGAGAGTCCTGATGGTGATGAGCACGTGAACACGCTATAAACTAAAGTGCTGTGTAACGTAAACTTAGAGCGTATGCACATCCCCAGAGGACGAAATGGACCAAAGAAGAGAAGAGGGAAAAGCAATTGAATTGATGATGGCTTAGCCGCGTTTACCTCTTGCTTTGACAGGAGGCGAAGAAGAGACCGAAACCGATACGGACGGAATGGTATTCTCTTGGTCGTCGGGTGTGCGGGGCGACGCTGCCGCCGGCGAATACTCGAGATCACAGCACTCGCGCTCGGGGAACTCGCTGCCGGCGAGAAGCCCGACCAAGGCGAGCAGCCCCAGGGCCAAACGCACCAGCACAAAGCACATGCCCGGTGTCGGATCACATCACGCACGCATCCTCCTGCGGTCCGACTCCTGGTGCACTGGCACTGGCACTGGTGCAGGTCCAAGGTCACGCGGCTACCACTCGACGGCCGGCGGGAAACACGACTGGCACGTACGGGCGCGTGCGGCGAATTGATGTGTGCGCCGCCGCCACCGCCACTGCCGCCACGAGGTCGGTTCATGATCCTTTTCGAGTTCGCCTTGCTTGCGCAACAACGCGCCTTCCTTCTTCCTCCCGCTGCGGGTACCACTGTCGCTGCCACCTATGCATGCGCAGATCACTATCATTACTTTCCTCGACGTGTTGTGCATGTAGATTCATACACTTGACGGTTTAAATAATATCAGCGACGCTCTAATCAATTTCAAAACTTTACTCAGATTTAAACTTCAAGTTGTGAGAGTTTTGAGAGTTATTTTCAGTCAGTTGTCATTTGGGAACGAAATACGATGAGGATGACGATGAGAAATTGCTTTTTATTGCCGGTCAGCTTCCGGCAGCGACAAAAGCCGGACGGAACTTATTAGTTACCTCTCTGACCGGCCGGTGCGGTGCTCAGTTGGTTGCGTACACTGATTGGCGGTGAGGCCAAGGTACACACAATCGATAAATCTCATAAAGTGCACGGCCAGTTTCAAGTGGCAAAAGCAAACTAAACCAAACCACAAGAAGCCGAAACAAAAGCGCAAGAAAAAGACGAGAAAAACCTATGAGACGTGCACTCAAGTGGACGGCAAGACAATAACAAGACTGAAGACGCAAGACCAAGACTCAAATCGCATTACAACTGTTTGTGCGTAGAAAGAAGTTGTTAGTTTCCTGCAAAGCAAAGCAATGCAAAGCAAAAGCGAACGAACAGCAGGAAAAGTTTTGTTTCCAATCACAACGCAGCCCAATTAAGTGTTAATTTACCGAACGTGTGGCTGGAGGGAGGGTTAACCCTTTGAAGTCATGTATGCCATGTAGATGACATTTTCAATTTCGAACGCGCCTGGAATTCAATATTACCTCAGCTAGCTTGTTATATCATTATCACCTCCACCCCTCAGTAGGTACGCCCTGCCCTCTCTTCAGCGAATCATGTGAAAAACCACGCTTTGACGTATACTTATATCTTTAGTAAGTGTGTCTTCACTTAACCTTACTTAATGGAGGTGAAATTGGATAATGGCCAGCTCTACCCGGCAATTCAAGCGACCGAAGCCAGATTGAAGGGCGGAAGGGCGCGGGCGGCAGAAATGAGAGAGGATTGGTTGCGTGCCTGTGATAATTCAGACATTTTGCGTGCGTTTTCTGAGGTAAACAACAAATATTTTGTTTCGTCAGCTTCACTCTCAGCGGAATAGGAAAGTTTGCAAGCGCAGCTCACCGCGGCGCGCGGCGCGGCGGCTTGGCGTTTCCGGAGGCCGGAAAAGTAATTTAATTGTCTTCTAAATGCGGTGCATCTCCACTCGGCCAACGGCAGAAGCCGCACCGCACCAGCACGATAATTTCGCATTCATCAACATCCTGCTTAATCAGCGCACACATCTTCAGACCGGAAACAACTTCAACCTTCGCATAATACCGGAAGCGTTTACCAACTTACCAACTTTCCAACTTTGCAAGTTATGTGCCGTTTTCATTCATTCATTCATTCATTATGAATTTAAATCACTTTCAAACTCTTTCAAACTAAATCCTCTCTCGTCGCTCGTAATTTCTAGTTAACACAAAGTTCAATAACAACAACAGCAACAACAGCTGATGCAGCCTTTGATTGATTGATTGATTGATTGATTGATAGTGTAAGCACACGTTGGACACCGCATTTCCATTAGCTTTGAACAATTATCGAACATGCGTTGAAACTTTTGACTTTTTGAAGGTTTGGGCCTGAGACAAGGCTATACGTGAAGGGCACACGCAGACGAATAACACGCCAGCCAGGGGTGCGAATGTAAATATCCTGATGGGATGTGATGGTTGCGTCGAATTAATTTGCTTAATGCTGCTCCTAACTGAACCCTGAACCCTGCACCTGACGTAACCTTAAAGTGAAAAGATTGCTTTCGTTCTAAGTGGTGCGGTGCATTGAAAGGAATTACAAGTACGTGCCGCCAAGCAATGGCTTATAAAGTCATTTGATAAACAAATAGATGCAGAACCAAGAGCAGAAGCAGTGCCACCAGAGACTAAGCGCTCTTTTAATTCATTCATCTCTGCGTAGTCGTAGTCGTCGTCGTCGTCGGTGGAGTTAAATTATTTATCTTTTATAACTGTAAGTCCTCCCTCGCAGTTGACGTTATGTGTCATTACAATGCATTGCCATGCAATGAAGAAAACTTTCCGGTTTAGAAGTCATGCATTTTTAATGATGTGGAGCAATAATTATCATGAATGAATCGAGACAATCGTACTCAAGTGCGGTAGTACATCGATTGCTAAAATCAATATCCAAGAGAGGCGCCTGTAATGCCCTGAAACTTGCTCGCAATCCATTATCAATCACTGTACGACCTGAAATTCTATTGAGCGTGTAAAATTCAAACAAATAATACGGCAGTGCCCTCTAGTAGCGTCGGGAAACGTTGAATAGCTGGGTAAAGGTAAGGTAGGACGCTGCAAACGACTAGCCTGCTACCAGCTATCCTAAAAGCTTTAGGTTTCTGGCGAGTGAGGGCGCAGAGTGTAATTTTCAGTCAACAGTGGACTGGAAAGAAAACTCTGAAACTTGGAAAATCGAAACCAACGGCTGCCGCGCTACGTAGCTATAGATTCACTGCAGATATTGCAGATGTACCGGCTGCTCTAGTCGTATTTCGGCAATTTTCCGCATGGCGAGCCCGGTTGCCGCCCTTACTGGCTGATATTTTGAATATTTCACGCGCTCTGCCCTTACTTATGTTTATGTTTACCGACAATTAGCCGCTGTTTGCAGACGACATGGATACAAACAGACGGCAATCGCACTTACACCCATCCCTAACCTTCAAAGTGCTATCAATAACTCCCTCTCGGCCTATTTTTCACCGGACAGGCAGCGCCGTTTGCAATTTCCAAGGCAAATTACCTAGTTTATTCCCATGCTCAGTGTTAATGACTTTCAAAACTTTCCCGGGACTGCGGTGTGCTATCTGCGCGCAAGAAAAATTGTTGTGCTATCCTAAAAGTTTCGCAGATTACTTTCCTCTCCTACCCTACCCCTGCTTGCTTCAGGAGCTTTTCAATTAACAATTTCTCCTCGTGTTGTCGAATTTCCCTGTGCTGTGTACAGGAAATCATCACAGGTGGTGATAAATCGCCGCACGGCGAGGCAACAAATGTTCAAAACGTAGCAACTCGGTCGTCGCTGCTGTACAAAAAGCGATATTTATTGTCTCGCCGTCGATGATAAACGACGTCAATTAATCAAAACCGCAGAACGTACGTACGCCTCTGTGTGGTTGATAAAAATGAATTTGATGTTGAATTGACAAGACGTCATCTTTGTTTGCGTCAGAATTAGTTACGACATTCTAGCTATCTTGCTACTTCGCAGGATGGAAGTCATACGCGAGCGGAATTCTAATCAGCCTGGAACTGAAGCTTTCAACGCGCTTCCTCCTGCATCCGCCAAGATAAATGAACGTCCATTGAGCAACGTAAATATCGGTAATTGATTAGTGAATGCACGTGCACGAGCGAGAACCACACTGAATATAAATGTCATTTGGGTAGCCTATCTCCAGTGTGGTGTCACACTTTACGTTAGTGTCGTGTCAAAAGAGCTTTTGACCTCTCTCCGAGTGGAGCGCAAATGTAAATAATTAATGATTCTCATAAGTGACCTGCTTCTGCTTCCGCTTTTGCCTGGAAGATGTTTACTCAGTTGCATACACCTGGAATGTAGGTAATGGTAATGTTTTTGCCATTGGGAAGAGAAACAATCCCCTGAAGGCTAGGCAACATCTCATGCTGTACAACGCGAGGCGAATTACTCTCCGAGGAAAAGTAATTACTTGTTAGGAGGGCCACGTCCATCGCAGGAGTGCAATAAATATAAGTAATAGCATTTATTACGATCCTACATTTAATTTGCTGCTTATTTCTGCAAGATTCCTGTGCATCTTGTGCATTTTTCAGTGCCGTTTGTGAGTTTGTAAGGGCGTTGAGTGCAGTTTTACCAAGTACGGTATCGTGTCAGGTCGTTTCATGTAGGTAATGTGGAAAAATCCTGGCTTGGCGCATAAATCACAGGCAACCATATTTCCCCAAGGTTGGTACATGTATATTCAGATATTCATATTCATATATCGCTCAAATATAGACGAATATATCCTGAAACATTCCTGTGGAATTCAGGTTGCGCGTTGGGTAAACACGAAGTTTAAACTTGAAGTTTTAATTTGAAATTGGAGAGCATCAAGCTTTGAAGAACTTTATTGCGCCAGAGGATGAAAGTTTTGTCTAGTAATAGTAGATAGATGGATGGATGGATGAAATCTTGGACGATATTGCACATTCCGTTCGATGCAGTCTTAAAATTCGTTTACGTCAAATTGAATTCGTATGCAGTTTGATTCGAATTTCAGCGAAGCAGAGACTGGAATAGCACGAAATGGCTCTCGAATCTAAATCACTCTTCAAGTACGAGTACGAGTACGCCTACGCCTACATGTATGCAACCAAGCAAACCCATCACATTGCATTGTTCGAATAGGTATGTAACTATCCATACATCATTAATATCTAATGCTATGACAAGGAAATAATACACCTCATTCGATTCCAATAAGATTCCAACCGGTGAATACAATACAATACGACTGGGCAGAAATTGCCTGCTTCTGCTCTTTTGTTCATCCACAAACCACTCGTTAAGCACTCAACATCATTTTTCATTTTGTTTTCTTCCCGCTTTTTCGGCAAATGCCCTAACGCAATTGATTTCATTTCTTGATTCCCGACTGAGGTTATGTTGCAATTGCAATTTCTATTGAGTGCTGGCATGCAGGTTGCAGCAGCTTTGTTTGCAGGTCAATATTTGTACAAAAGTCACTCAGAAGTGCGCATGTTTGTTGTGTTTTTCCTTGATATTCGATTGATTCTGAAGTATTGTAGATCAATTAATAATTATTCACAAATAATAACAGCGCAACATGGCAACATGGCAGCCTGGCAGCAGATAGGAAGAGACATGCAATCATATATTGAATAAGTTATGGCACGTGACGAGGCGAAATAAACAGGTCGCCAATGGCAAACGCACATTCACCTGTGCCTGCGAGACTTGTACTCGTCCTGTAATAATTTACAACTGAATAATTAACGCCGCGTGCCGCGTGCCATCTTTCTGCAGGACGGGGACTACTCAGCTACTGCAATGATCAATTCAAACAATAGCGAGTGCAATTGCTGCAGTGAAAAGTGAATCAATCAATAAACACTCACAAAACCAATAAAATCGTCACACGCCACCGGTGAAAAACCGCTTCTTTTTCCCTTTTAAAGTGCTTATTATGCAGTCCTAATGGCAGTTTGCAGTAACGTAACGCAAAGTGAATGTAAATGCAATCATAAGTCATCGATAATTGACATCGTAAACGCTCTCCGCCCCTTCAAAGATTGAAATAAAAATTACGACTGCGACTGCAACTGCAACTGCCGTCGAAACTGCAATTGCAATTGCATTTGCTGTTGATTGCATTGCATTGTCAGGTATTGATGCGGGATGTGTAATGTCCGTAATCTGCAATTTTTAGTTTTATTCGCTGTAATCGACGATCAATAGTGATTTCACTGGTTCGACGGCATTTGCCGCTCGCTGAAACAACGCGACAACGTAAAACGTCTCTTTATCGCTTATATTTATAGGTTATTGCTTCATCCCCATTTTGTTTCACGATATTCGCGTATATTTAAAACAATCCCAGGCAAATCCTTAGAGTAAAGGTTTATTCGCCCGTATCAAAAGCTACTTTTCTGCCGTACTTTGGCATTCCAAAGCGTGTACTTCTGAAGGAATAATACGAAATGTTTCTCTGGAAGTCTTTCTTTGCCTTGCAAATATGCGAATGAAATGATATTTTCAAGCTTCTACAAAGAAGCAGCCTTAAAAGAATAGAATTTTCTGCAAAACAATACGCGGAAGAGCAGAAGAATGATTAACGATAAGCTGGGGATTGTAACCGGCTGACCTTTGGCCCTTGGTCAGTGCGGCTGTGGGTAAACAAATAGCTGTGTAGGTGCCAAAAGGGCATAAATCACAAGCATGTTCTATATTCACAACGCAACGCAGAGCAACGCAAAGGCATTTGCCTTTTTCCGAAAGAAATGCCGCAGAGAAAAGCGAGGCAAATCCCGCTTGCAGATAAAAGATGTAAACGCGTCCAAATCGGCTCGAGCCCGAGTCTGAGCGGCAATTCAATTGGAAATCGCCGACTGCCGAGAGGGAATATTGCCTCGATTCGTTACAGCCTCATCAAATTCCATCGCCCAGCCGTGCAGTCTTGCCAATAATGCACAATTGTTGATCCAAAAAGTCCCTAAATCCTCTCCAGAAACAGAGCAAAAAGTGAAAAGCATTTTTTCAATCAATCTCCTGACAAGTGAAAATAATTAGCCAAGCGGAAATTGAACGTGGAATTAAAATGGATGACGAGATGAATTTTTTTACAAAAATGAATTTCATCCCAGAGCAGGCAGGGAAAGAGAGAGATTACGTTGAATGAAGGCGTGAAAACATATTCCAGAAGCAAGTAGGTAGCAGGAGACAGGAAGTAGCGCCGTAATGCAATAATAAAAAAGGCAAAAGCCGATAAAGTTGCCTAACACGCGCCAAATTCAAAGTGGAAACTGGAAACACTGAAAATTCAGCTTAAAGTACGCATAGTAGTGATGAATTATGCAACCCACAAGCGTGCATTTGTATGTATTGTTGCCTAGTATTGCAGAGTCTGCAGAATGAAGGAATCAATTCTGGAATCACGAACCCGAACCTGAACGTAAACGTAAAACGTAATTCATTAATTGCTCATTTAGCGTTAAGTCCGCTGCAGTCAGTCGTCGGTCGGCAATGAATAATAAATGCGCAGCACACGGAAAACCAACCGGAAAAAGACGACCAGACCAGACCAGACTCAGGCCTTAAACGTTTCAGCAGCCAGTTAGTCGCCATAAATAACTGACTACCGGTCGCTGCTCCACTTTTTAATCAATTAATTAATCAATTGCACGAATATCAGCCGTTGTTTAGTACGTAATTGCACGTAATTGCAATTACAAGATGCAATTTGTCAGTTGAGTTCGCCCTCACTTCAAGTGCTAACCTGTCTTTTCAATTAGCTTTTGTCTGACATTTCACGTCCTGTGCTCTTCCCCAGTTAATTCTTCGTAACTCTTTGCAGTTTTTGCTCTTTTCCGGTTTACCCTTCAGTTGATTTGCTTGTTATTTCATTTTTTCGCAAAATTAATTAAATCGCTGACGGCAAGCGGCAAAAACCACAACAAAACGCAACGTTGAACTGCAGTCCTGCAGTCGAGAGAACAACAAACACACGGAACGTGGGATGAACGTACGTTTAATTGAAATATTCATGAGCTGAACTCAGTTCAGCTCTGTGTGGATTGCATTTGCATATACCTGGTGAAACAAGAGAAGAGAAGAGCAAAGAACAGAACAGAAGAGAAGAGTATATAGGCAACTGAACCAACGTAACGTGTCAGCTATTTGCTAAGAGCAATTGTAGATTGTAGCTCAAAGTGAATCAAAGTTATCGGGAAATTTAATAAAGACGAGGAAACGCGAGTGCGAGTGCATTGTACATACAAGAGCCTTAGCTAAATAAGCGGCAACTGCATAAAAACCGCGCAAGAGTGCATCAGAAATGATAACAACTGCAGTCTCTTGTCAGTCAATTACTCTGCAGCTGAGCGGCAACTGCAACTGCTTTCAGGTATGGTGTATTGTGCTACTATTTAATTAGCAAACAACGGCTGTGGAGGCGGCAGCAGGATGAGCGTATAAACAATGGCTGAAAATTAAATTACCGCCCTGTTGGCTGGCTGGGTTGCCTATTGACTAATTGAAATATTATTATGATGAATTGCGATTTATTCATGCGCAGCCGCTTTGTTTATTTGTTATTATTAAATGCCCCAAAATAATTAAAACAAATAATCATTGTTATGTTGCAAAAACTAGTATGTACCAAACTTTTAGTTTGTTTGTTTGTTTGTTGATGGGATAGAATCGTATTAAAAACATTCATTATATCAGTATTTATTTAAAATCCCGCCGGCGCCGGGACGCGACTGCAAATAATTAAATTGATTTCAATTCTATATGTCTGTTCACTGGTCTCGTGGGTTATGTACTCGTATGAATGAATTTTATATCAATTAATTTAAATTGTTAGTTAACTAGAGCAGGTTTTGTTACATTTTAATTAGCATTGCGTAAGACAGGGCTTGGCTTATAAAGAAGTTTGTTTGGAGGTTTAAATGGCGTGCCCTCTCAATTAAGCACGTCACACAAAAGACCCAAAAGAAAAGCGCATTGTTCCGTCGCGAGCGAGGTTATGTCGCATCCTACCTAACCATGTTAACACATTTTCTCCCCTGCGATAGTTGGTTATGAGCTAATCACGTCAGAGATGCTGAACTAAGGTGAGCTGAGGTTTTGTTTGCGGATGCGAAATTGGGACTAATTACTAATTAGATTGCCTTCGAGAACTACTCGGCTATAACTTTCCCGAAAACGTGCATAATTTCGACCCTTCGCTAAATCAAAGTAAACCCGACGCAGGCAGAGGCCAAGTGAGGCTATTTTGGGATAGTTCAGTGTGTAGTTGGTTGCCTATCACTCGCAATTGATACACCACAGAGAAAAGAAGACGAAAGTTCCTCATGGAATGAATGGCCCAGTGAAATTCAATTCCATGTGCTTACAAAGTTTAGTTTGCATGAGAATTACAGTTCGAAACAGTTTTTGCCGGGTTTCTTCTTAAGTTACCTTCGTCAGAGAGGCAAGACCGCAGATTATGTCACTCAGAATCACGTCGCGTCGGGAAAAAGCGTTCCGGTAAAGGGACGCGCCCCTGCGACTGCGAATGCGACATCTTAATCGCGTCGACTAGCGGCTGGCGATCGATGCGGTCGTTATCAGCCGATAATTTCTCTTCAAGCCCAATCGATTTGGCACGCAACCAGCAACTAACGCCGGTTGATTAATGTCCTTTTCAGCTCTGTTTGTGCAATGAATGAATAGCGCGTTGATTACAAATTAAATTAACATCGCATTTGACTAATTTGCTCTTCATTTGCTGACTGCGACTGCAAAAGAATCGTTGCAAGCCCTATTCTAATGCCAACTGCAGGGCAAAAGAACTAAACGTTGGTGAATAAAAGTCCCCAGAAGAAAGATCAACAAGACAAGTGCGAACTTGTGCGACTGTGCGAAGTCTTATAACAAACTTGCTCGATGACTAATTCATAACACAAACACGTAGGTATGGGTATTATACAAGTGGCGCCGCTTGCGCCTGCAGAACTGAGTAAATTGTTAATGTAATTGACGCCCCACAAGGCAAAAGCGCCACCAATGTATTGTGTTGACGCGTTTTCCTCTCGAGGAAGAAAGAAATCCATTCGAGTCCAAGCTTTGAGCCTTCAGCCGCAAGTTTAATGCTTCATGTTCAACTTCTGACTTGTAACTGTTCTGAGTTTAGGTCGGAGTCAGAGTTTGAGGCTGAATTCGCATTCGCATTCACATTCGTATTCGTATTCGTATTTTCGTCGTTTGCGTGGTTTCTCCTGCGACTGTATTGTAGTTTTAACATAGGAACGAAGCCTTGAGTTGGCTTCGAAGCAAGGAAGTTGTTTGGAAAGTTTAATTCGCTACCGTACCCTATGTTACGTTGCGTTGCGTTGCGGTTCCCGACATCACAGCACGGCAAAAACCGACCAGAACTGAACTGTACCTGGCAACAAATATGAAACATGCAATTGCCGTCCGGCAAAGGTAATGAACGTCATCGGTTAATAAATCGAACCTCGAACTGCAAACTGCAGGTCTTTGAGTCTGAGAAATTAATCGTGATATAGGCAACCAAGCAGACATTACATTACATTAGTTCCTTCCCGTTTAGCACCCTCCTTTCCTCGTCGTTTCTTTCCGGTATTCAGTGCTGAATACAGTGTGGCTTAAGAATACGTGCTATTGCTTTAATTCCTTGAGGTTTTGGTTGAAAAAATTGCCGAAATATTGATTCAAGATAATAACCCACCAAGCGGAACAAATGAAAGAAAGCAAGAGAATAATTTGCGGCGCCTGAAAAACTTGGAACAACTTCACTAAGCTATGTAAGAATGCAGATCCATTAGACTTACGTACATACATCAGTCAGTCATTCATTCACATTCTCTATTATCCAAGACGCAATAATATGTACGAGTAGCACTCGACAAAGGGTTATTGTGTAACCGACCGTTGGAGGTTGGAATCGATAGTCATGAATATAAAGTGGTCACTATAGTGGGCTAGCGTTAAGTAAACTAAACTCTGGCCGAACATACTTTTATCGAACATTCATTTTTTCCCTGGTTACGGTTACTTACTTATTGATAATTAATTATCTCGTCAAGCGCAAGCCCTGCCTCAGTGAGCCACTGCGAAGCACAAGCCCAGGGAGAGTGTAAATATTAGTTGTAGGTTGCTTGCTTGCTTGCTAACAGTCTGCAATCTACAGTCGCACGTGCGGGTTTTTCCGGATCAGAATCAAAGTAAAGTAAAGTAAAGTGCTAGGCATCCAGGTGCAGAGTAAAAGAGACGAAACCAGAGCAAAGCAGAGCAATGCGGAGTAGAGCTCACCTCACGTTCGGATAGAATAGATGATAGCTCGTTAAATTTGAACGCTGAACCTTAAACATTTCGCCATCCATCATGACCAGAACTTCTACGCTTGCAACACTCACTGGATAGACGTTTATATCAAAGACACGAACCAACAACCTGAAATTCGTACCATGCCCTGACTAATATAACAAAACAACCCCTTGCCTTGTATTGATTTGAAACCCATGCCCATGCCCATACCAACTTAAAATATTATATCATATGTCGATTGATTCAGTCACAGAATAATAAAACAAAAAACACAGACAGGTGTACTTATGTCATTTATCATTCGCACACAACACAACACAACGAAAAGGGGGCGCTGATGTTGTAGGTGAAGAACAGAACAGAACAGAACAGAACAAACGAAATGGAATAAAACACGTCCCCATTTATCACCTGGCCTGGAGAGCCTCGGGGGCGGCATGCGCATCATTCGTATCTACGCGTAGATGAATAATCGTCGCCCAAGGA
>NBZA01001030.1:10347-23426 GCA_003054995.1 Aleochara bilineata
GATCATTTGTTTGGAACGAATACCGTAACGACGTGAGGAATGGATGGTTAGTAGTACGCAATACCCGATTTTCAGTTTCAGTGTGTGCCACTTCGTCCTTCTGAATAATCACTTCCTTCTTCAAAATCTTAATGGCGTACAGGCGTCGCGTAGCTTTCTCGCGACATAGAATTACTTTCCCAAAAGTACCTTTGCCAAGTACCTTTAAAAACTCGAAGCTTTCCAGCGTCACCTTCTTCTTGCCTGTAGACTTAGATATAGCTGTACCTTGATTAGAGAATTTCTGCGAAAGCTCCTCCACTGTGGCGCTGCCTGAATCGACAAGCATTTCCATATCATCAAATGCGTTTGAAATTGTTCTAATTGCAGCTACCCACTCGTCTCTGTAGGCCGACCACGTACACAAAAAACAGATTATTGATTTGTTTTCGTGTTGTTATGATAAACAAGTTGATAAACACACAAAAAATACCTTTCTTGTGCCGACTCGACGTGAAACATGCGCTCGATAACAGTCGTCCATTGGAGGCCGCGGATGATGAAAGTGAATGGTTTGGGACGATCGACAGTCATAATCTGACATGATTTTACTGTGAAATTGTTGTAGGGGTCTGGCAGAGGTAGTGAGCTATCGGGTTGCGTCTTAAAACCGAGCAGACAGGCGTCGGTTAATAATATGAAATATCTATAAAATTTAAAAATGAGATTAAAGTTCTACGATACTATTCATATATAAGTATGTATATATGCCTTGGTCGCCAATTTTTTATGTGCTCCCCACGTTTGAACAACCAGCCTTCCTTCACAATCCCAGGTCGCGGATTTCCGGAATGCATTTGAATCTCGGATGGCACTGACTGCATCATGTTGACCTAAAAAAACAACCGAATTTCCTGAGTTACCAACCGGGTTTAAGATTGACATCATATTTATATCAGAACTATTTGAAACACGTAGTAAACAAACACAACTGCTGGTATGGTCAACCTGCAAAAGAAGGTTCTCTCAGCACTAAAATATCCAATGATTCCTGATCAATCAAGACTAATTGCATTATTGCATAAACAGCCAACACAATCATCAAAACACACTAATAAATTTAAAATTAAGTCAGGCGATAATAAAAAAAAAGTGTATTGTGTACAATCAACGGTTAGATAAATGATTACCTAATATTGTGATGTCCAATGTTATAGGTCCAGATGTAAACGTTGCTATCACGCATTACGCACCAATTCACTTGATGAACTAGCACATTAATAAGTGTTTGCAATTCTGTTGAGCCATTTTCTACAAATACGCGCTGTTGTCTCGTGTTTATTTCGTTCCTAACGAGTGTCCGCCAGTCGTTCCTAGAACTTGATTGCCAGGAAGCAGCGACAAATCGAGCCTCTTCAGTTATTATGCTACGTAGTTGTAGTAGCAAACAGACTGCACAACGTAAGCACCAAAACACAACAAGGTCCCATTGAAGAATGCTGTGCGGGCGTGTAATGTAACTCGATGCGTACATCCGCAACTTATAAACCAAACGATTGCGAATTCTAATGTCCCATCAAATTAACACTGGTTTAAACTGTTCATTGAAATATATTTTCTGCACAAATGGCAGGAATTCTCTTACAACACGCGCCCGAGAGCGATATAATTTAGTGCTTACGACTAAACGCACTCGATGCACGTTGTGCAATGCCAATACGTACGAGCACAACAATCTTTATAGCACTTGTTAGAATAACAATATTGAATAGAAGTTTACGTTTGTTTGCAGTTGTTTGTAAAATAACTAAATACGACACGAACACAAGGCCATGGTTCACGTTTTTATGACGCAGTTCTATATGGGCAAGTACGGCTTGTTTATGAATGGACTAGAGCACTAGAGGGAGCTTGATTCTTACAATCTGTATTTTTTCTCTATAAACAAAAACCTTTTGCGTAATATATATCAAAGAAGTATATCTAAAAACTTGAACTTTTTATTCACATTCAATTCGCGGCATGTAAAATTATAAAGAATTTCATCTAAAGATTATGTGCTGGCGGTTCTAACAGCATCTGCAATGTTGTTGGTGGCGCTGTTTGCGCCATCGCATCATACAAATTTCTATTTTTCAGGTTATTTTAGTGAAATGCTTTTAATTTATGTATTAATAAATGGAAGAGTTTAATAACATTAACTGGTAAGGAAATTGTTTATCAAATGACATTTTTACTAGCATTTTCTTTCATATTGTAGGCGTGACAACTTACTTGAAGACGATAGTTCTTTTATTACTAAAAATCACTATGACACCTCATATATGAAACGCTTTTTAAACAATGGATTAAACATAAATGACGAATCTAAAACTGTTACAAAATACAATAAGTGCTGCAGACAAAATAAAGACATACCAGGCAGTAAATATTTTGCTTTGCACAAAAGAGCTTCACAATTCAATACAATAGAACATCAAAAATTTATCAATGCTTTAAAAATTCTACAAACTGGTAAATCAGCATTGAATAAATTTGAACAGGAAAATTATCAATATTTGACAAACAAGCGGCAAGCTATAGCAAGTGAAAATGCAGAATATTTGGAATATGTGAAAATGACATGGCCCATTAAACATCCTATTAACATTAATCTGCAGGTGTTTCAATATGAAACTAATAGAAGGATGCATAAACTGGCTCAACTCAAGAAGTTCTCGCAGTTTTATATAGCAAAAGATTTATTACCTTGGTCAGCAATGGAGTTATCAGTCCCTGTTGAAATGCAACACTCTGCTAATATTTTAGACGTTGTAAGTATTCAATTGTTTGTGTGGCATTTATATAATCTAACAATAACTGTTTTGTTTAGGGAGTTGTACCTAAATATGTTCCTCCATTAATGTCCAATTCTTATACTTTGAACTTGAAGCAGTTGCCACAAATTCACGATGTCGTTTTCTATTCAAAGGAATCAAGTATGATAAACATTTATTTATTTAATTACAAACTGGCTAATTTTAATGTTTTAGTCTACAATGATAATAATATATTAGAATATTTTGAGACCGGAGGAGCTGATGTTGCAATATCTATAAGTGCCATGAAAAAGTTACTAAACTTTAGAGATACGAACAAAGTCTGGACAATTCCTATGGATATTCGAAATGTTTCTATAAAATCAAATGGAATTGATACAGGAAGATACAAAAAAGTTATATTTTTTGGAAAACCGCTCTTGAAACAAGTTGTGACTAAAATTGATCTTAATGAACGCTGCCATAAATCACTCATACGTTCAAACTTTTGTTGTTTTGAAGGATTGAAATTTCCTTATCCTGATAAACAAATTAATATAGAAAATTCAATAACACAGCCAAAAGACAATGAACAGTTAACCAATGCGACATACAAATTGTGGACTTTACAACAACAGTCCGACTCTACAACTATTATGGCTAAAAACAGAAACACGAAAATATTTAAAATATTAGTCAGGACAAAGGTTGATTGTTGTATGCAGACTGAGCACGGGTTACAAGGGCTTACACTTGTGCCTAAATTAGAATATCAATTAAAGTTTGGAGCAAATACCATGACCGATGATGAGATTGTCAATCAGTGGATTGATTTATTTTTCCGACCAAATTCGTTAATGCAGCGTGTCAGAACTCATTTTAACACATCTGAAGTTGTAGTAATAGAACCTGCGAGTATTACCAAAGTTAGCATGGAAGCAACGCAACGTAATATTAAACTTCAGCAAGGTTTTGATGTGCTTTACCGATTATTGTGCGCATTAGATACGTTCGAGGAGGGAAAGTATTTGTTGCGTCATGAAATTAAACATGGTGCTCACGTAGGAATTTTTAAAGAAACAAAGGAAAGGTATTCATCAATACCGATTAATCACTGTGTTGATGTTTACAGTGTTCTTTTTGTTACAGATTAGATAACGGCTTTGACTTGCATGAGGAATACCAAACAAATTCTCAAATAAATTTAGCATATATTAAAGAATGGACTCCAATCGATGTAAATTATGTATTGCCAATATATGAACATAATGGCCATTGTCCAGGGTTGTTTAAACCAATTAAATATAAACGTAAGTTTTTGTTTGATACACATAGACACGAAATATTTTAATGTTGCTTTATTTTTCAGATCCAAATTTCAAATGTGGTCCCAAAAAGAAGAAAAATAAGAATAAAAATAAAAAGAAGAAAACAATAAATACATGATAATTTAAATTAACAATAAGACTAATTTGTTATACTTACTTTGAATCTATTTGTTCCCCAAAAGAGTTCAAACATAAAGTGAAGACTGATTAAGAGAGTGTAGAGGGAGCTACTACCAGCATTGTGGTTTTGGTAATTTCCTTCAGTCAGTGATTAACTAAGATGGCGGGCGGTTTGGATCTTGAGAAACCAGCGGTGAGTTTTATAAAAATCGTATAGTATACACATTATATTTATTTCTTGTTGCTTATCTACTTCCTACAGATATTTAATGATTTGAGTGCGTTTTAGTTTTTCTGAATGGCATTTTATAGGCGTAAAAACCTACAAACTGGGGCGTTGGCTTGGTTGTTTATGTTTACATGCTTACATGATGCCTTTTAAAAATGTCAAAGTTATTTAAATCGGTAAATAATTTCAGGTTGAAGAGCAAATTAGACAACTGAAACTAGCGGGTCATGTTGGGTTTGATAGTTTGCCAGATCAACTTGTCTCAAAAAGTGTTCAAAATGGATTTGTTTTTAATATTATGTGCATTGGTAAGTAAAAATAAACCGCGCATTTTGTATATCAATTTATTATATGCATGTGTATTGTAGGAGAAACTGGCTTGGGCAAATCCACCTTAATGGATTCCCTTTTCAACACAAACTTTGAGTCCAGTCCTAGTCCTCATTCTCTGCCTACAGTGAAGCTAAAAGCACATACTTATGAACTTCAGGAAAGCAACGTAAGGTTGAAGCTTACTATTGTGGATACAGTAGGTTATGGTGATCAGATCAACAAGGAAGATAGTTTTAAGTCTATTGTTGACTACATTGACAACCAGTTCGAGAACTTTCTGCAAGAGGAACTGAAAATCAAGCGGTCGCTGAACTCTTACAATGATAACAGAATTCATGCTTGTTTATACTTTATCTGTCCGACTGGTCATGGTCTGAAGTCGATTGATCTGGTGTGTATGAAGAAACTAGATCAGAAGGTGAATGTTATTCCCATTATCGCAAAAGCTGATACAATTTCGAAAGCGGAACTGCAGAAATTTAAGACTAAAATTGTTGATGAACTGAAGAATAATGATGTCAACATATATGAGTTCCCAGTAGATGATGAATCAGTATCAGAAGTAAATAGTAGCATGAATTCGCATATTCCCTTTGCGGTTGTCGGCAGTACAGATTTTATGCGCGTGGGAAATAAGATGATGCGTGCTAGGCAATACCCTTGGGGCACCGTTCAGGTTGAAAACGAATCACATTGCGACTTTGTAAAGTTACGAGAAATGCTCATTCGCACAAATATGGAAGACATGCGGGAGAAGACGCATTGTCAACATTACGAGCTGTATAGAAAGAGGCGCCTTGAGCAAATGGGCTTCAGTGATGTCGACGCAGACAACAAACCTGTCAGTTTCCAGCAAACATTCGAAGCTAAACGATCGAATCACTTGCATGAGTTACAACAAAAGGAAGATGAAATGAGGCAGATGTTTGTTGTACGAGTAAAAGAGAAGGAAGCCGAGTTGAAAGAGGCTGAAAAAGAAGTATGTGTTTATAATTTGTTTGGCATTTTAAAACGTATTAACGCTTTTAATGTTTTAGCTTCATGTTAAATTTGATAAGTTGAAGAAAGATCACCAAGATGAGAAGAAGAAAATCGACGAACAGCGTAAGAAACTGGAGGACGATATAATTGAATTTAATAGACGCAAATCGCAATTATCACAAATGGGCACCAACAGTCACCACACGCTGACTTTAGGTAAAAAGAAAAAGTAAAGCAACATTTTTTCTTTCTTTGCCAACTGCTATAATCTAGTATATAAGGTATAATAATATATTTATGACATTTAACTGAAATTTTGCATTTTTATACGATTCGCCCATGTTTATTGGAAGGCATTGGTAAGTACTTACATTTCTCAAAAGAGTAGTGTGTGCGCGCAAATCAAGAACTCAATGAGCAGAAATAATTAGCCGTGTTACCTATTAGAATTATGTATTCATTTCCTGTCAATCTCACGGATTATGACTAGATAGAGCAAATAAGTAATAGTTATATAAGGCAACATGTCCGAAAAGCAATCTTTTTAGTAATCATGATTCTCAAAAGAAATATTGTGGGCTAAACATGATTATAATTATTATTGAACTGTAAAGTTTATGCTACCAAATATCTATGTAACATTTTAAAGAATTTAAAAGTTCATGTCGCAAATTATAAGATTTTATAAATATTTGTATGCGTTCTTCCTCGCTCGGCAAATAATGTTTTGTAACAACATTCTTTGCGAACCTTGTTTCTTTCCCTTCCTTGATCATTCTCGTTCATTTTCCAGCCTTCGGAAAATAAAAGAAGATCTCTGGTGTATTTGGTTTAAATAAAGCTATAAAGCAGTTTCACCTGGGCGTACTAGCTTGCCAAATCTGGCGTAATAAGTGTATTTCTTTGCAAAGTTGTGTACCTTTTCAATCTTTGGTTTTATGCGTGGTTTTCTTTTGATAATTTTTTCATTTTCCTGTAAAGTTTCATACAAAGATAAGTAAAACTTCCCACTATAGTGAAAAATACTGTATCCAACTAACAATAAGTCTACGTGTACATTGGTGTGGCTTAAGAAAACAAAAGTGCTTTTTCATATTAAATGTTGCTTTATATTGCTTATAATATTGCATTGAGAGTACAAAAATATATACAAAATTAGCAATTTAGTTGAATATGTCTGTATGTTACGTGATTACTAATTATGTATGGAAAACATCGATTAAATAGGGTTAACATGAACTGGAAACTTCTACAAATACATTAGTGTAGATGCTACACTATAAATATGCACCTTTGCATACAAAACAACAAAATCTCAATGTAACTTAGCATTAAACTCTTTAATTAAACATATAAGTAGGTACGAGGAAAATGATAAATACATTTTAAAATGTAACCAAAAGTTAAACAGTTATTTGAACTCAATGGTAAGCAAAAAACTTAAGCAAAAATCATCTACGATGCGTCAAACTTAAGACGCATGTAGGGTGAATCTGCAATACATCCGCCATGATGTCAAGTTCATGTTGGTTTCAGTGAGTTGAGTGCAAAACTAACGCGTGATAGGTTCGCGCAAAGGCGGCGGACTGCGATACTTTGCACGAATGTGTAAATATTTGGAAGCATTAGGTGTTTGTGCGCGCTCAGTCTCCAACATATCCTTGCTCAACCTAGAAACAACTTTCACCTGGCACGGGTCATGCCGCAGAAGAAAATGGTCCAAAGTATCCCAACCACCTCCAACTCGCACCATCATGTGTCGCCCTTTGAGCAGCTAAACAAACCCAAATCAATTAGTTTATTAAAACAATCTGCAAAACACTAATTATCTAAGAAAACATACCCTAACGAAGACGTTTCGGCCTGCAATATTATATTTTCCTTCGCCAACCTTCTTGACATTCAGTTTGGAGCACTTTCCACTGGAGCAGTTGCAATTCTTTTGCATTAGACGCGTGGCCTGCTGGACCTTTCTATCCAGTTCAGTTACAGTCTGCCCTCTGCGGATCTCAACCGTAGCAGGTTCTATCTCCAAGTCCGGATCCTCGCCACTACCGCGAGACCATTCATCTTCTGTATTATCACTGGGTACCCCATCACTTGCACCGCTAGGAATGACATGTTTTAGTCCATCTCCTCCAGCACCGGGGTCTTCGGGCAAGAGAACCATTTGTGGCCCATCCCATCGCGCAAATGAAGAAATCGCTGATGTGGAACTAAAGAACACGATGTTAATTAATAGAGATGTGAGAAGTGCGTAAAACTTTCATATCCGACATACTTGCTAATGCGCATTTTTGTCTCAGTATCAATACGTTGAGGCGTTGCTTGGAATTGCCACGAAATGAGCGAGCTAACACCCGAATCGCCCGAATTCTCACGTTCCTCCTCGGCAATCTCTTTCTCCAGCTGCACGAGACCCGGCGGCTCGACGCCAAAGCGCGTCGCAATGCGTGCAACTTCCAAGAGACAGAGAATGACATTGCGTGGTTGGTTGTGTAGCACCAAGTCGTCGCTTTCGAACAGTAAGTTATCGTGCACACCAAGTGACCGGCAGAACTTGATGAAGTTTTCCATATTGTCACGAGAAAAGAAGCTGCGCCTCATTGCCTTTTCAAAACATTTCGCGCGTATTATTGGCGCCGGCTATATAAACAGTAAGATATTAATATTTAATGTTTGTAAAATGCAATATTTTATGACTACTTACGCCTTTAAAAGTTCCAATTTCTATTGCATAATGTGCTCGTTCGCAGATCATTTGCGCCAAATGACAGAGAATCACTCCATTGTCTAATTCCAGTAGGAAATTATCCCTGCTCACGTAATCAATCCCTGCAAGAATGGTTCAAGTTTAATCCAGCGACCAAAGAAAGCGAAAAGCTTATAAACACGTAACAAAGAAATTGCGCCTGGATTATTGTGAAATGAGGCGTACTAAGGTAGTCATGATTGGTATAGATTAAAAACGCACGAAACAATAAAGTTTCGCTAATAGATACAAAGAATCGCGACACAACCGACTGGTTGTGCATACATTGCCGCCGTCGCGACGTTAGTAAATACCGTTCAAATGAAACGAAATGAAATGCAATGAAATTGAAAGGTGTGGTCCATGCATAGCTCGTAGTTTATGAGCCCGTAATGTAATCCCATGGGCACTTACACACGACGCAAGCCAGACAACAGTAGATTTATCAGCGTGAGTGCTCAATGGCGAAGAACAAAGTTCACCAACGATTTGACATCGCGCGGGGAAAAATGAAGCAAATGGAAAAGCGCCTCGAACTGCACGAGTGGCGGGCGCGACTTGGCGAAACATTCAAACATTCATTGGAGTAATAAGTATCGAGTATCGATACATGCAGCGTGTCGGTGCCGTTGATGCAGAGGCAATATAATAAGTGCGAGTTTTACGTTACGAGGCGAATGCAAATATCGCGGCGCGCTGCGATCTGGCCAACTGGAAGAAATGTGATAATGATTGCCTTAATACGGCATGTGGGAACGATGTCGATGTCGTGGCGGGCATTTTCAAATGCCAATTAAGAAAAATCATTGCCTGTTGGAGCCGAACACCCGCATTCAATAATTTTGTATTTGCACGGAAAGAAAAAGAAAACGTCACTGGATCCATCTGCATGCATGCACGTATCTAGATACTTCAACGTTATTCATTGTAATGAAACGACTTTGTAAATGACATGGGACAAGACGCTATAACGATATGGCAAGATCGCGTGCTCCTCTGAGCTTTCCGCTTTGACATTCTCGAATGTTTTCGCGAGCTTATGTATCCAAAACATTGATCAAACAATTATTCATTAGGTTTCAGCAAAGCTCACATCAGTTTCATTCTTTTTTCAGCAAAAAAACATCGTTAAGCTCTGTTTTTTGGCTTTTTATCAATCCTTTTGGGATTGATTTTCTCT
Organism: Aleochara bilineata; assembly: GCA_003054995.1. Classification (NCBI taxonomy): domain Eukaryota; kingdom Metazoa; phylum Arthropoda; class Insecta; order Coleoptera; family Staphylinidae; genus Aleochara; species Aleochara bilineata. Next base: position 20,048 of record NBZA01001030.1, read on the forward strand.
GAACGTTAGATAATAGGTATGTGGTTGCGGTACCTGGTACTTGATTAAATGCTATATGGTGTGTATTGAATTTGCTATTATAGATATCTCGATGGGACTCAGATGGAATAACTGTCGTTAAAGTTGTACGCGTGAAATTCTCATAATTACGTTTATAATGTTTTTCTCAAGAAAGTAAGCTTGACACGCCGAGAGTACATGTATTTTCAGTATATAATATTTTAAATTGCCCGCCACATCTACAGTCCAGAAAGTATTATTATTTTATTAGATCTAAAGTTCATTTCAAAATTAATAATGCCAAGTACACATATGGATATGACTCTGGTGCAATATGCATTTCGAAACTGCACTTAACTTAAAGCTCACAATCACTAACAATCAGTCGCACTGCTATTGGTCTGACCATTGTTGCAATTTAATTTAATTCAAATCCATTTATCCAATCAAAGCAATTAAGTGTCTTGGCCTTTTAGGTTAGTTCTTTGCCGCGCATTCATATTAAAAGGAATTGCACAGAAGTCACTTCAAATTAAATTCAATTACTGACAGATCCATACAGATTGTAAGATAAGTAAAAATTATTCGTATGCAACAGCTGTTTATAATTTACTTTTATCTACAAATTGATATAAAAATTTGCACGTTGCAAACAAACATGAACACAATCACAATAACAGTTCCAGGATTTCCCATAGCGATTGCTCGTGCACAAGCATAAAACATGACAAGCATTGTATCAACTTTGCATGCATAAGATGGCATTACATCCACGCGTACGAATTCTAATCTACGTAAATGAACAGAAACAGTTTGTTATCATTTACAATAGAAGACAACGTTATTATGCAAGTCTAAATCGCGCGCACTCTGAATACGAAAAGCTTGCCTCAACCGGTACAATGCAATAATAATATAATCAAGCTGGAGAAGACCGCTAGCTGGATGTGTGAATACTGAATGCGCAAAGAAATGATAAATACAAAAAGCAGAAACTAATGTACGCAAATACGCGTAGCAAATGTAACTGCATTCAGCTATTTTGTGGCTGATGACCGAAGGTAATATATAACTGATTCTATCAAAAGAAAACTGAATTGTTTTTTCATCGAGCACAAATATTTACAGTGTGTATGTCAATCTACATACGTATTTAAAATTCATAAAACGTGCGACATCGCAGAGGTATGCATGTAGCGCAATTCGACCGAAAAATTAAACTTGAACAGACGAATGTTACACTCACTTCCGTTATTGTCTGTCTTGCCCTGTCCTCTGGCGTGTCGTCATGTACATACTTTACAGTTGTTTGAATTGGACATGTAACTCCAACATTGGAATATGGTGCATACAAGCATGTGTTAAGTATGTATGTTGGCCACACGCCAAAGCAATCACTGACTTGAAGTTTACTAAAGTACTGAACTAAAGAGTTTCAATCATTTTAACTCGAGGGACAAGCCCTGACAGACAGACACGTAAATGACGCGATGCGATGCGACTCAATACCGCTGGTGTTGAGAATGAGACGCGACGAGGAATGAAATGAGCTGATTGTGAGTTGGTTTAACAAAAGGGGTGTGCAGTCAATTGTTTCAAACATTCATGAATCAGTTTTCATCGACATATCCCATACTCGTACACTCAAGTCAAATACATACTGATGAGAGAATAATGATAATCAAAATTTTCCATCTTTTAAGTACTCGTATATTATTATGAGACGCAGTTTTCCGCTTGAATTCACACACGGATTTAAAACAGATAAATAATTATATGGTTTGAAAAAGATATAAGAATAGACACCGCCGAAAGTAAGCTAAAATAATGAAAGTGGTATCAATGTAGGTTTTAAAATGAAAGTGCTCTTCTATACCGACCACACCGGAAGCAACTGCCATTATCACTTGTTAAACATTGTCAAATATTTAAGCACAACAATTTTAACTATAATATATCAGGAAACATTGTTGGTCGTAATGAAGTTCTACATGGATTTTAAAATGCTTCTCCTGCAAGTTTTCATTCTTCCGCTCTTTTATTGCTCTTTTCCTTGCTGGCACGTAACCGGATGTTTAGATTACGTGTATAAAGAACAAGATAAATGTACGGACGGTGCAATGGTAGCAATGGTCGTGGAATAATGATAGGCCCTAACAATGCCAGCCGGCCGCTGAATGCTGCTCAATGTCAATGTCATGCTCATTCAAATCCTGTCTTAATTTTGTGCGCTAAAGTTAAGTTAGGAAACCTACCTAGTGACTTATTGATCCACTCAGCCAAGTCTTCCTTAAGTGGATCCAGCTGTCGCATTTGCGCCGACATCATGCGCTCGGTGTACTCCTCGACGTACTCTTCGTCGGGGGGCTGCAGGCGATGGAATGCCGACGGCGATGAAGACGTTATCGGTCCCCAACTGTTACGATTATTACGTACGGCGATGCCTTTCGTCGGCGTGTTCGTGCGATAAGTGAGCGACATTTTTGATTACGTGATTTATAATTGCTCTTGACCTTAAAAAACAAACAAAATTAATCAAAATAACTTAAAACCACAATACAATTAATCGTAGGTACATTTTAAAACCTTTAAATAATACTAATAAATCCACTTGTACAATATAATCCTTATTAGCGCAATATGATTGCTCTTGACGTATTAATTAATCAATTTTCACATTTACAAACATTGTTTATTTGTCAGTTAGTTGTATTTTTGTAAATAAGCAACACCTGCATGTCAATCAAGCTACTGACTAAATATGGATTGACCAATTACACGCGAACACCGAAAAATATCATACCAAATACGTACTCTAATTACACAATTACATTTTGCAAGTCAACATTAAAACGTTCGTGCTTCATGCGAAACGCACAAACAAACAGCAACTGTGAGTACCTATTTCGGCAAGAAGCGTTGGTAAATTGTAACAATTCGTATCTAACTACCGGAAGAATCGCACATTCGACGCAAAGTTTGGTAATTTAGTGAATGATTGGCAAGAAATTGTATAACAACTTGTGAACGATAGCCCATTGTATAAACAATTATTCGTCAGGCAATGATACTGCTACTGCTTGCCGAGATTGATTTCCAATGGCACAGTTTAATACATCCGTCGATTATAACATCGCTTCCGATTTGCATGCATTACGACATCGTCGAAGTGTTTTTCAGCTTTCGATTTCTCCAATATCTTCGCTATTCATCTATCTCAATCTACCTCTAATAACAAAACAATTGTTAACTTCGGCGTCATGGTAACATAACAGTTTCTTGCGTTTTCCTGTACAGCTCCTACGGGAAGGCATTTTTCCGTTGTGCGATTGAAAAACATTGTGTATCGGTTTGACGTTGTTGTTTATGAGTGAAGCAT
>NBZA01001030.1:44910-76696 GCA_003054995.1 Aleochara bilineata
TTTTTTTCTCATTTCAAATAATATTAAAATATATTAAAACAAACGTAAAAACAGAATACCGAAATTATTTTTATTTATGACCGTGAAACGTTTTTATCGTCTCCTGAACAATTTTCATATTGTGGGATACGACCTTTAGGAAAGTTGGTAACGACATGTTGCTGCTTGGTTTTTGCACTGCTTTTGTATTAACTGCAGCTTTAGCAAACAAATAATTACATATGTATGTATGTATCTATGGACGTCGTAAACGGTCAATTCCTGTCTTCGCATATGTCCTATGAGAAAAAGCGATTTTCTCTTGTTTACGTACACATATATTAAGTATAGTAGGTATATCTGTAGCAATATTTAATTTTGCTCTCCTTCACTGTTAATATAATTCATAGAATTAATCATTAGAACGTTTATCTGATAGGATAGGGTGGAGCTCAGCTTTAATTCATATTAATGAAAAAAAGCGCAAGTATTTCGAGCAAGGTTGCTCTCATACACAATATGAATGGCTCCGCCACCGCCTGTGTATTCATTTATTTAAGCATTGGTTGGTTTATTGTCTTGTTGCGGCCGGCGAACGAGTTCGCGTTCGTATGGTGTACTTGACTATATCTTTTCATTAAGTAAAGCAATGCTGTGACCTTTTCAGCTCTATTAGACAGTCGTGTTATGTAGATGCCAGAATAAAATGTGTATCAGTACCAAGTCGATAAATAAGTGCAAGCGCGACGTGTATGACTTTACATGTCTCTTGTAGTTCAGTAATGTCAGTCAGTCAGTCACTTACTTACTTGTGGGCGAGGTTCGCATCGTTTCGTTCCTTCAGTGCACAGTTTAAGTGCCAATGGACAAAAACGGCGAACGCACCTAATGTGATTCACATTCAATCGAAATTAATTCATACACGTGATGACAAGGATTTTAACTAATATGAATCATTTGGACGCAAAGAGGAAGCCAGAGGTTCAAGGCAATTTAAGATGAGATTTTAAGTCAAGAATACATACAAGGTGCGCGCACCTTAATTCCAAAAATCGTGTAAACAAATTAATTTTAAAATCGAATAGTTTGTGATAAATTGTAATATGATCTTAATTAATTGAATGTAATAAATTTATACGGAAGCGCTTAAGTCGAGCAAGCAAAGCTGACTTAATACACTTGCACGTGACTTCAAATGAAACCAACCTATTGAGTTATTTATGGTCGTTCTGTCTCTTCCAGGTGAGCGTTGACACGCGTTTATATTACCGGTTCAGACACAAAATTTCATATTTTACATCGCCTTTAGAACGCGTGTTGGTTTTGTATTGGACATAATCGGCAAGCGCAATCTGAGGTAATCTCACGTCGATTTCTTGGCGAGTGCTGTTACGTGTCCCCGCACACTAGAAATGAACGCCACGCCAAGCCATCTAGCATTATGTTCATCAGTTGATCTTATTTTCCCTGAATGAGTATCTATTTCTTTTATAATAACACATTGCAGTGGCATCGTAATCGACGCCGTGCGCGCACGACAGTAACAATGTTAGCCTCTTACGATACCACGCATTACGTCAAAATGTGGATTATGACAAACGTAATCTTTGGATGTGGGAGGTGCGTTTATGTATAATTTCCTGCGCTCGCACGCGCGTGCAACTGCTTCTACATATTTCGTTTGGAAACAATTAAAGGTACGTCCGGTTGTCATTTCTTAAGATCAGCTTAGAATGAAATTGAAATCGAAATCGTAGTTGCGTATTCAACTGGATCATTAACCTGATCAGGTTTAAGATCACTTTCTTGAATTCTTACGCATGTCTAATGAATGTCTCGTCTCTTTGAGCTTTTCGAAATATCTACAAAGTTTTAAAGTGAGCGCATTCCAAAGTGATGAATCTTAGACTATATAGTTAAAAAGCTAATGTCACTGCCAAGAATATAGGAAATTTAATTTTTCTTTACTACTTTTTACATTCTTATTGTACGTATGTATTTTGTTGTTATTATTATGGAAAGTGGAAAGACTAATTAGTAAGATAGTCCACCTTGTATCTTAGTAGGCTTTACATTAATATGATCATTAATTTAATAACAAAGCAAGGAGACCAACCTTAGTAACAATCTACGAGTTTTCAATTTCTATTCGCATTCTCTTTTATATCAACAGCATTCGTTTGTTTTATCTCCGCAGCAGCAGCATATGTTGCACATAGAGACAGACACTGAAAAGTTATGTTGTTCGCTTCGGTAAGTGAAACCAGTGAAAACGACGCGCTTTAGTTGACTGTGCACATAAAGAAATGCATCATAATTAGTTATTAACCCAGTTCACATAAAAACGCACTGATTCACTCACTCCTTCTTGGTGTGATATGCAGAAAACATACCTTTATAGTACATATATCAAAGCTATAACACATTAACTCTTAGGAAAAAAGTCTTCCTTCTGCGTACATATCTTGATACGTACAATACTCTTGTTGATTGCTGATTTCTCTAGAAAAATGATCTTTGTTGACATTCTCTTGTCATGTTGCACGTTCTTTATCTGCAAACAGCGGTCTGTTATTCTAGAAGAATTCCAATTTGAACCGGATGGATGCATTTTCTTGAAAGGCATCAAGTCAAAACACGTGGCATTTCTTCATTAGAATTGAATTCAATTTAAGCGGCTGTCGGCTGGCTGTCTCTCTGGAAAAGAAGCTGATTGTTTGTTGCGGCCAGCATTGCGTGCAGAATAATTCGATGCGATGCGCAAGAAACAAGTCGAATCGAATCGCAAATTGTTTACGCTGCCAAATAACAATAAGAATAGAACAATATCGTCTTGATTTTTCAAGATTTCTTTCTTCCCTGTGCTGATTTCGCGCTCGGGCGGTGAAAGACGTGGTGCCTTATTGTTTATTCATCACGTTTTGAGTTCAGCTTCACAGCGCATCTTTCAATCAATAAGTTTGCAAATTAATGACGTAGGCTAACAACACTCTGCGGAGACGCTAGGCAGGTGTGAAGTCGCTCAAATGAGTGATTGTTTATTTGTTTCGTTTGTTTGCGATGCGTGCGACCGGTGTGTGTGCCACTTTTCTAATTGAATCAATAATCAGCGAGACGCACATGTGAGCACAATGCAAATAACACGAACGTGCTATGCTATGCTGGTTGATGATGATGATAGTTTGTTGCTGCTGTAACTAAACAAATGATGAGCACGAGACTACACGACCTGTTGTACAATGTATGAAAAGAAAAGTTTAAATAACAATTATAAGAGTGTGCAGTGTGGAAGTTTCTAAATCATTATGTTAAAGACAACAACAAAAGCCAAACTATGGAAACTGTTTTGGTAAGACGTCAATTCATTTCAATTAAGAGGCATACTATTCGTCTTCTATTCGCGGACGGGAAACGTCTGAGCGGCAACAGCTGTCGCTCGAAGAACTTGGCAGAGAAGTCAGCAGTTACATTGCTCCTGATTTCATCGACGTGACATCCTGATTGTCACAAATCTATTTACCAGTGCACGGCGGAGCATACGCAGAATAAGAAGAAATGCGTTGCAAGTAATGAATACGCAAGTCGCATTCACCAAATATGGATAAATCCGCATTGAGTGCGTTCGCTCACATCATTCGCCTTTCTTCGCAATTCGTTTGAATAGCAAGGCAACGAAGTCAGGTACTTTCCTCGACAGAAGATTCAATCTGCGAACACTTTCTTGCCAATAATGATTTAGATGTGAAGGGTAGAAAATTTAGTTCATCTCATCATGTAAATGTATGCAGAGAGCAATAACGCAAGCAACACTTTATAGGTTTCTTCATTCATAAAATCAGCATATAAATCATCACGAGGCGTCGCTTCTTGCACGCGTCCGCGCAGCTTGAAGTCTTCAAATTATTTATTTCGTTAGCGCGTCAATCATGTGTCCCATTGTTATTGCTGCAATCTTCGAAGTGTCGTTTCGGTTTCTCTATGCTAATGCGTACTGGAACGAGCAATGAGAGTGAAAGGACAATTTCGTAGGTATTGGCTGCGCCACGTGAACCAAAAAGGAAAACTTGTACTAGTGCTGGTGCTATTCTTAAGTCATTCGGTCTGCGAATAATTAAATGCCACCTCATTGTGATCGAACTTCACAATTGCACCTAATGCTAATTAAATTTCACGCTTCAATACTAAACGCTAATAAACATTGGCGCACTTGCTGTGCTTGTGCGTCTTGTAGGCGCTGCTTGCGTAAGACATGCTCGTACCGAACGAGAAGTAAATCGCAAATAGGAATAATATTTGCGAGCAGCATTTTTTACATTGCTCATATGATAATTACCAAGTCATGTGAATAGATTAACTTACGAGACGTTAAATTATTAAATTTCAAACGTGTTTTCATTTTAACGACAAACTAAATTGCCTGATATTGCGTTGTTATGTTCTTGTACGCTCATCAACTAAATTTATGAAATGCACTTCTTATTTGCATGTAAATATTAAAATTTGCAAATTACTTTTTGAACAAATTGCTTTTACACAAAAAAGTAAGTAAGTAAGTAGCGTGAGGATTAATCAACGCCTGATGTAAAAAATTCATTCAGAATTAACGACGTTCTGGTCGTAATAATGAGGTAACACAGTAATTAATAAGTTTACGTTTAAGTTTACACTGATTGCAAATGAATTCGAATCAAAGTCACGCTGAACTGACTCTGCTCCATATTTTACGTACTTCTGCACATTGACAAATAGCGTGCTGCACAACAGAGCGATTGCATTCGCGCTCACAATTCATTTTCATTCACTCACCTCAGCAACACGTACTTGTATATCATTGATTATAATAATCGTTATTATTCTGTGCATATCATAACCGCTGTGTGTACTACAATAGCGGCAATCTATTAGTTATTACTTAACGTTCGTTCGCAACGCAACGTTTATATATTATGCGCATTAATTAGTTACATTTCCGCAAATGCAATGCGCAATGAAGCATCCGAAGCAGTCGGATGGGTTGAAAGATAACACACTAATGCAGTGAGCACTGAAGAAATTTTGTTTTTATTCGAGTTTTCCTCTTATTATTGTTTGAATTTGTTAGTGATATTGATGACATTATCCTTGACTAAAGGTATTTACTATTAACACTAATTTCTCTAGATGAATTGAAAGTTTTTTATGTTTCCGTGTACATTTACGTCGACTACCAAAATGAGATAAATAAATTATACATATATCATGTGTGTTTAAATTTAAGTGCGGCGTGGACGATCAGAGGTTTGCCACTGTAAACACGAGGCACGCGGCAGCGGTTATGCTGCAGCTATTAATTATTTAATTTACGATACAACACCGTCGCTCAGTTAATCAAGGCACGTTTTTGTCCATTGATTGTGGTTTAATGCAGCTATACGAATGATATAGATTGGCGACTTCAGTGTAATGTTGCGCAAGGATGTGGATTTATTGCATTTTTTCGTTCATTTGTAGTTCGACTACGTACAAGTTTAAATATTTCCTATGTTGCGCTGCGGTACGCAGTCGGTGCTCAAATAGGTATGTGTATCTCGTGCGCGACTTGAGACTTGGCTTGCTTGCTTGCTCTTGTATAATGCCGGCTTATTAGAAATGGAGCATTCCGGCCGTAAAAGGCAATAACGAATATAACAAACTAACCAAACGCGAGCGAATGTGCGCCTCCGGCCAGGGCTGGACACACTCACTCTCTATTAGCCAATGCAAGAAACGGCGAGAAAGGAATCGGTGGCTTGCGTTGCACATTAGCTTATAGAAATTGTATGTATTAGATAAGATAAAGATATGTACACTCGATAAGTGTCTTGTGGAAATTTATTGGAAAAATTCCTGCCTGTGAAGGTGTTACGCTTGCCATGTCTACAGAATGGCAAGGGACATAAAGTTTGCGTAAACACTCGGTGCGTACTTGTTTGTTTGTTGGTTTGTTGCAGGCGGTATAATATTCTGAGATATTATGGCCAAACATGCAATAGATCGTATGAATTCCAATTCAAATTTTAATTCGAATTGCACAATTTATTGCGAATATATGAAGTTTTTGTTCAATCGAAGTCAGCTGCGATCCACTTACCAATGTACATATCTATACATATTTATATTAATATAAGATATATTCTGTGCAGGGGATCAATAATTAAATTATTCTTGATACGATAATTGAATTTATTTTATGCTTAACTGGAAGTTAAGTGCACAGTGTGAGGTGGTTAAGATACGGAAACCTGAAATTTTGCAATCGTGATCCTAAATTGAAAAATTTATGTGTCTCTACTTTACTCTGCAGTCTAGTCTTTCGAATCTACTCACTTGGTCCTTGTACAAATTGTCGGGCGTGGCGCTCTTAAAAACTACAGCATAGGTTAATTGCATTCGTCGGTGATCAAATTACGGTAATAATTTAAATCTGTTATGAGGCAAAAATAAATTACTGACTTATATTGTTAAAAACGGAGATTAGTAACTATTTGAACTTAATCAAGCAAATACGAAAAGTTGATTAAGACAATAAGAAAAACCTGCATTTTCTATGGAAGCAATTTATTTTTTGCTCCATTTATCTTAACATATAACAATAACTAAGCAAATGTACTTTCACTTGACTCTACCAAGTTGAAAAGCATAAAAAGTAAACTTATAAAATTCTCACGTACAATAGGCAGGCGTGAATGTGCAGCGGAAAAACGAATTTTGTATAAATTTTAATGGGAGCTCGATGAATGTGTGCATTGAAGTAAAACTAAGAAAACAATTAGGTAAAAGTAAAATCGCTTACAATATGTACTTGCCGGACAAATAAATATAAATAATGTAACATTATCGAATATATGGGGCACGTACACATTTATTTGTTATTGCAAATGCATGGTCAGCGACCGGTCTGGGTGCGGCCCCGGCGGCCCATGCCGCACTCTTTGTGGACTTAAAGACCATTTGCACTTTTACTCGCTTTATTTACGTGCATACCATGCCGCCGTAACAACAATAATAATATCGCATTTTGCACTCGTGCAGTGTATTGAAATTTGCCCATGCTGAATGCGCGCTTGCTTGTTCGTTACAGATAACTTGGCGCCGTCCGAACTGAAGAAACTTCGCAATAAGCAGCGGAAGGCGCGAAAGAAGGCCGAACAGGAGAGCGCACAAGCGGCTCAGGCTCAGGTGAAGAAAGATCAACATCATAAGTCGCGTCAGCAGGGGGATGTCGAAGCTGACGCACCCCAACTGGATGAGTTGGTGCCAGATAAATTAGCGCGCGTGGATGATCCGTTGGAACAAGCCATCAAGTTCTTGCAGCCTCTACAATCGCTCGCTGGCAACCGGATAGAAACGCATCTCATGGCGTTTGAAGTTTTTTATAGAAAAAGTATGATTCTTCTTAGATTGATTTCTAAGACAGGTTTTTTTAATTGTATTTGATTGAATTGTAGAAAAAATTCTGCTTATGCTGCAATCAATCAAGCGCGCTCACAAACTGGACCCAGCCAATGCGAAACTTCACAGTTGTTTGGTTCGCTTTTACAATTTCATGCAGGTCAACAAAAGCGAGTGGGATCCTGCTGTCACTGAAGTGGTGGAGCGCGAAAGCGCCACACTCTTCCAATCCAAGGACGCGCACCAGCTCAACAAGGATTTCTTAGATAAGTATTCAAATTGCTTGGAGGCCGTGCTGGAGGGCGCCAAGATGTCGTACTTCTTGGATCCGAAAAACCAACAAACTGCTCTAAATCTCATTTGTAGTCTGGACAATAAATTTAAGGATGTAAATATCGAAGTAAGTAATTTACATCTTCACTTTTGTGTCATAGCATGTTTTACTATTTATTACATATTTTTTCAGAACTGTATAAATGTATTAAATGCATTGAAGCGTGGTGATTTCGGCGAATGCGAAGCGAAAACGAAGGAATTTATTACAAAATGCAATAAACTCTTCGTTCATTGTTCCGCATTTCGCTCACCATCGTCACCAGCCACCTCTGAAAGCAATCATAAACATCAAGGATCGGATCAAATAGTCAATGATGAAAAAATCATGTCTTTTAATAATATTTAATACATCCAATTCCAATAAACTCTCGCTCTTTTTAAAACAAACATACTGGCGAGGATGCAACAATACATTAAAGGCAAGAATGCGTTTAGTAATTGAACGAAGTGGTCTACGTTTATTTGCCTCGCGCGATGACTTTAGAATTTAGATGTCAATCAGTCAAAATTATAAACGTTTATTGAAAAGCAAAAATTTCAGGTGGTAACATTTTACCTCTACGACAATTAAAAGTAAATTATTAACGAAAATAATGTTTTTGTTAACTATCAATAACGCAAATTGGTTTATAATTAAACAAGTTTCTGGGCGTATAAATTAATTTATATAGAATAAGAATCATTTTATTTCATTATTACAGCCAACTAACTCAATACTTTTTAACTTTTTTCTGTATGTCTTATATGCATTCTTGTTTCTCTTCCGCCACCCATAAAATATTTTAGGTCACCTATAACGAATATTAATACGTTAATTGTTACTTTCTTGGCCAATCACTAATGATTATTCAAATGTATTACCATCTAATTAATGAATTAATTACCGAACTGCAAATATTTGGTGATATGATAATTGTATGTAGAATGCTGATGATGATAATGTTATAATAATAATAATAGACTTTTTTACATTAAATATTTGTGACGTGTGCATGTGTGCGTATGAAGTGTGTTTTAATTCCTGGGATAGAGCTAACTTGTAAAAAGAGATTAAACAATAATTAAATCTTTCTAATCCATTATGACAATTACTAAAATTTGAACAGCCCTAATAATATAAAAATTCCACTCACTTGAATATTTACTAAATATTTGTATTTACTATTTGTTTGCAAACAAGAGTCCGATACTAGCAGTAGAAGTATAATATTATTTGCGGAACTCTAGTCTTGTATGTATTGATAAGACCTGAAATGTACCAAATATTCCTTCGTTTATTTTCTGGCCGGAAACTTTTAAAGCTTTCATATATAAACCGTTTTGCCGACCATAGAGTCATCAGTTTCAAGTTGTCTCCAGCACGAAATACATCATAAATCTTCACCATGGCCAAGAATCTTGCTAACGTCTCAAGGGCTGAATTAAACCAGTTCCTGAATTCATTCGACAACATTCTGTTTGATTGTGATGGAGTCATTCTCTTAGGAGATAAAATCATCCCAGGTGTAAGGGAAGCCATCGATTACCTACGGGATATGGGTAAGGGTATGAAACTCATCACCAATAATTCCTTCCGAACGGAAAGCGACTGGGATCGCGTCTTTGAAAATGTGGATTTGGAGTTCCGTAGCCAAGACGTGATATTTCCTCCCAGAGCTGTGGTATCATATTTGAAGGAAGAAAAGTTTAACAAGAAAGTCTTTGTTGTTGGACCTCCAAGAATGAGGAAGCATTTTGAACAGTCTGGATTGGACATTTACAACTATAAAGCGGTAAGTTATACATTTATATAAAGTTGGAGTTAATATACCTAATACCTAATTTCTCTTCCACATAGTGCGCTCCTTTAAAAGATTTGCATGAAATCAAAGATCATGCTATTGACGATCCAGAGATCGGTGCAGTTGTAGTAGATTGCGATTTCAACTTAACATATGCCAAACTTGTCAAAGCTGGAATTATCTTAAAACGTCCTGATGTTCACTTCATCTTGTGCGCATGCGATAAGACAATTCCACTGGGAAATGGTTTCAAAACTATTGGCTCTGGCTTCATTGGAGACACATTGGAAATGATCTCTGGACGACGACCTATTGTCTTAGGAAAACCCAGTTCCATGTACAACCAAATTGTTCAGGACGAATTTGATCTGAACCCCAAGCGCACATTATTCGTTGGTGACTCGTAAGTTTGTTAAATTTTTATAGCACACAGTATTTACTATATATATTTACTTATACAGTTTAATAACGGATATGTTGTTTGCTACACGGAGTGGATATCAGAAACTATTAGTCTTGAGTGGTACAACCAGTTTCGATGACATGTTGAGCTGTCCCAAAGATTTTGCACCAAAATACTACCTGGATAGTTTGGCTGAATTCAAATCTTTCCTAAACTGATGTTTACTTAACTAGAAACGCCAGATCTTTATTTATATACGTATTTATTTAAATATTTATTTGGTATCTACTAATTAAAATTTATGGAACCATAAAAACTAATAAAACTTTTACAATAATTTACGACTTATTCACTATACCCCAAATTTATGGCATAATTTCAAGTAAACCGAGGGTTTACATATTTTTCTAAGAATAGCTCTTCCACTTATTTGCATATTTTCCAGCATATTTTTCTGCGTATTCCGGATCGTCTGCATGGTTGATGAGATCTTCATCAATTAACAAATCAAAATCTTTCATTTGTTCTGGAGAAACAATCTTATTCCATTTTGTGCTATTTATAGGTATTAAATATTAATTATAAATGGGCTGAGAAAATAAGAAAATCTTAACTTACTCAGGTATTCCACTTGGAGGAATCACAATTGAAAAGATATTGTCTATCAATCTATGTTTAAGGATGCGATCATTAGCAGTGGTTGATGATAATGAGGGTGATGCATTCACTTCAATAAGCCATGGTTTTAACTTATTATCAATTATAATATCATATCCGTAGCATTCAAAACAATGCCGATCTGAGGCCAAAATCGGTTGAACTGCTTTCAGCGAATGGATAATCACCCAACTAATTTGATCAAACAATTTTTCCGTTACTTCTTTGCCTCGCGTACTTTCCAAGTACAAGCGTAAGTTTTGAACGCTTAACTTTCCACCGTGAATCGCGTTATACTCAGCCTATAAAAAACAATACCATCATATTCTAATAGAAAGCAATTTACACGCATTAATTTTAATTTGTAACTCACTCCGTGTTTTTGCACCGAAACATTTGTTAAATGAATATACATATTGTCTAACTCTGCAACGCTTGAGTCGTACTTAACAGTGCAAAAGCGGCAAAAACCATGCTTAAATTGGTATGCTTTTAATGGGCGGAAAGAAGTGACAAGAACATATAAGCGCAAATCGAATTTTTTACCTCCTATTAGTAATGGATTATTGATATATCTAAATAACCAATCAAAAGTTAATTAAAAGTTAGAAGGATGAAATAATTATGAATAATTACTTGCAAATAACGTAAGATTCTTTGGAAAATGAATTTTGAAAGACATGTTTTGTATCGCGTGACCACTTTTTTAACTTTGATAACTTGTTAATAAGAAAAATGCCAGTTCCTTGTGACTTGCCGCATGGTTTCATAATCCAAGTACTTTGTGGAGACTTTCGATATTCTTCCACGAATAAATTGTAATCCATTGGTAACACAAACGTTACCGGAATTATATCTAAATACAAGTACTTCAAGTCGAAACGTTCTGCCATCGTATTTCCTTCGCGCTCAAGATCTTTCCGATATCGTTTGATGTTTTTGACTAGCAAATCTTTGCGCGAAATCTCATAATAGTTTGGAAAGTGATTAATTAACCTGTAGTTATGAATAAGTTAGATATAGTTTCATTTAGATTTAAAGACTTTTTACTGATTATCGTTCATTCGATAGCCGCTATCAACACTAAATAAACTGCGACAGGTTTGTGTTGCAGCCCAGTATATATTCCACGCATCATCCGGTTCGACGGGCACCCAGCCGCGTTTTGCACAGACATACGCAATTTTAGTTCGATCTAAATCAGTACAGAAAGCAAGGGTCATTGTGAATTTTTTGCGCGAAAAGTACGGAAAACGAAAACGCAGTTTTAAAAACTAAAATTTCTTGTGACGCTTTCACTGACAGTTTAATTTGATATATAAATTTTCTCACCCCATGTCTTTGAATGGAGACATTTGTCAAATGGACATACATATTGTCTAATTCAGCAACATTTGAGTCATACTTCACTGTGCAGAACCGGCAGAAGCCGTGTTTAAATTGGTATGCTTTTAATGGTCGGAATGATGTTACCAACACATACAAGCGTAAATCAAATTTCTTTCCCCCAATCAACAGCGGATTATCGATGTATCTAAATTAAACTTTATTATAATAGTTTAACTTTTGAATACTAAAGCTTACCGAGAAATTACATAAGATTCCTTGTTTAGTTGAGGTTGAAAGACATGTTTAGTATCGCGGGACCATTTTTTCAATTTTGATAATTTGTTTATCAAGAAAATGCCAGAACCCTGAGATCGACTGCAAGGTTTCATAATCCAAGTACTTTGGGGTGACTTTCGATATTCTTCAACAAACATATTATAGTCAGAAGGAAGTGCAAAGGTAACAGGAATGAAATCCAGGTGAACATATTTGCAGTCACCACGCTCAGCTATTGGATTGCCTTCTTTTTCCAACTCGCGACGATATCGTTTGATATTTTTGACAAGAAGGTCCTTGCGCGAAAGCTCGTAGTGGTTGGGAAAATGATTAATTAATCTGAAACCGTAAGTTTACGTTATGTATCCTTCAGTTAATATGAAGTGTATTATTAACTGGTTATCATTCATGCGATATCCGCTATCAACGCTGAATATATTTTTGCATGTCGATGTACCAGCCCAGTAGAGATGCCACTCGTCATCAGGAGAAACTTGCAACCATCCACGCTTTTCACAATTAGAAATAACAACACTTTTTTCAACATCCGAACAATATTGGAAGCGCATCTTGTTGCTAATGTAAAACCCAATTCATATTTAATCAATAATACATTAAACAACCTAAGTTGTCATAGCAATATACTTCAGGGGAATTTGCGGAAGTGGTCAAAAATGAATATTCAACTTAAATAGGTTTAAATGTATCTATTAAAAGTTTAAGCAATAAATTCATATGGAATTGGCGCCAACAGAATTGGTGCTTCATATCCACTGACAATATGTGCAGGCCTTGGCTGTGCTGGCTGTCTCTTCAGGAAGACCTTTTCCTTCTTTGCTTTCGCGTCCCTACGGAGGACTTCGTTTCTCTTAACGCGGTCCAAGAAGTCGTGACGGCACTTGGAATGCTTCACATGCTCAACACGCAAGTTGATGCGCTTCGGTAGGATGCGACCTCGTACACGCTTATTGACAATGACACCCAAAGCATGTGCAGTTACGTTGAATACACGTCCTGTCTTTCCATGATATGCCTTGTAGGGCATACCCTTTTGGACAGCGCCATTGCCTTTGACATCAACAATATCTCCAACTTTGTAGGTGCGCATGTAAGTCGACAAAGGGATCATACCCTTGTGACGAAACTTACGAGAGAACAAGTCTCGTGTGGAGCGGCGATAACCTTTAGAGTTAGTCATCTTGGCCAATTACCTATAAAAATAAATAATAAATATAAGCCACATGCTTATTCTTATAGGTTAGTTTTGAACATG
This sequence comes from Aleochara bilineata, assembly GCA_003054995.1. Taxonomy (NCBI): domain Eukaryota; kingdom Metazoa; phylum Arthropoda; class Insecta; order Coleoptera; family Staphylinidae; genus Aleochara; species Aleochara bilineata. The sequence continues at coordinate 58,355 of NBZA01001030.1, forward strand.
ACGCTAATATTCCGAATATAACGCCTTCATATTGTAATAGATTGCTTAACACAATACATTTTATTCAGGCACTTTCATTTAATAAAATAATCACTCAGAAATTAACTACAAACTAAAATTTAACACTTACGTTGCGTGCTCAACGAAGTTATGACAGAAAAGAAAGCAATGGCCGCTCAATATTATACTGCGCCCGGAAGTAGACAAGTAGGCTTTAATAACAAACCACTGAGGGCAGCAGTAGTTGAATATTTAACCAAACCTATATTTGGATAAAATTTTGTTTTAAATATTTTATTACAAGATATTTAACATATAAAAATACAAGTTAATTATACAATTTAGTTATTGTAGAAGCAATGACAATCCTACAATCAAATTAGGTTAATTAACCTTATAATTATGTGTAATTTACATTATTGAACAATTAATAAACGTCAATCATATGATTTAACAATAACACTAATTTACCATTATTTACCCTAATTTTAACTATAATTTTAACGCACATCTAATTTTAACATACATATAATTTATGTGCGTGGCAACATCGCCATAACTAGCGGAATTGTCACATTCCTTGCACGATCTACAAAACGGTGACGCAAGCGCATCGTGCAGTGTTCTAATAAATTTTGGATTCAGCCATTGTTGTTGATCCAACTATTGTGCTTCATATTAATTAAGGTATGTGCCAAGTGAATGCGCTCTTAAAAATATATTGACCAGTGGAAATTATTGGCAACATATGGGTGAATATTTGGAGTGCATGTTATGACGATTTTCATCACGCGTGGCGATAACATGCACGCTAAATATAAGCTTTTAGAATACCTATGTATGCTGATATAGGAAACATATTATATACTATATATTGTATCCGTGTCATGAATTTCCCCTATGACAAGTGCATGGCTGGAGTCCGCGATGTGCATAGAATGGATGGAATATGTTATCACTGGAGCACGTCTGATTATCGGTCAATGCTATTTGCTTATTATATTGTCTGTCGCAGCGAATGCAGATTAAAGTAGTATAGTTTTAGGTTAGTTAGTTTACTAGTGTTTTAGCTTAGTGCAGCATTGAAAGAGCATTCTCGGTTTGTAGATTTATTTATAGTTCTCCCTGTAATGCGTACTACCATATCGGTAGAGTGCATTCTAGTCGCACTAGATTGATCGCTATTGTGAGTTGGTTTTGTTCTTTCAGCCACATTATGACAGATTCAATGAATTTTGGACCAGAATGGTTAAGAAATCTCTCTTCTGAGGGTACTACAACCGGCATCAATAGTTCAAGGTGCCAGCTGGCTGACTATAGGTAAGGACTTTGACTTGTTTCTTCTTTTGAGCTCTTTTTCATATATTGCGATTATTTACAGGTACAGCAGAGAGGAGATGCTAGCATTATTTGAAAAAGGCCTTCCGCCGCCACCTTCTCTTACCACGTTTCCGCCACTATATTCCGAGCAACTCCTTCCGCCGTTAGCATTGGTGCCCACTACCGATGAGGAACGGCAGTGGGCATCTCGGGGGCCGCCGATGGGACCATCCTTGCGCGCTAGTCGGGGCGCTCCTGGAGGTGTCACTGAACGCGGCGGCCGTATGGTACGTGGGAGCACACGCGGCGGAGGTTTTCAGGCCTACGGAAGAACTATAGGCGGAGGATATGACGGTGCGAGTGGCGGAGGCGGTGGCAGTGGCTGGGCTGGCACGGGCGAACAAACCGAATGGAGTCCTCGAAAGGATTTCGCGTACAATCGATCTTCCTCTTCTGGAGGAATTGATAATTGGCGTCGGGCTAATCGAGGAACGGATGAAGACGAGGGTTGGCGTGCTAGTAGTCATGGAAGAGGTGGAGGCTCGGCTGAGAAGTGGACTCGTACGTCAAGTTGGAGAGAAGGCGATGACGAGCCTCGGGAGAAGCGCTGGCATGAATCCGGTGTAGCCGGTCAGCGTGGAGGTTCCAATCATCGGAAGCTGTGGGACTCGCAAGATGAGCATTTACCAGAATGGGCTACGGAGCATCTGGCTGAGGGTGGTGGTACGTTTGATTCGAGTGGAGCCTTTCACGGATCGGATGAGGAAAACGAACGAGAAAAGAGCAGAGAGCTGCAGAAGTCTGCATCGCAACAGAATATGCGAACTTCTGCTCCTCCACTGGTTACATCAAAGTCGGCCGTTTCTTTGTCTAGTACCAAAAAAGATAAAGTAAGCTTGCAATTTTATTGGTTAATGTCACGTGTGTATGTTTATTGTTATGATGACTTTAGGATCTCAAAAACGTACGTGATGGTTTGGAGAATAAAGAAGGTGATGTGAGAGCTGAAAGCGAAGCTGCTTCTGATCCCATAGAGCTGACTCAATCCTCAGGAATAAAGGATAACGCTACGAATGGTTTGTCGAACTCGGTATCTGTTACGAGTGTACCCTCTTCGCTTGAATTAAATTCAAACATGCCTCAAAGCAATACTACTCTATTAAATGATAGTGGCCGTACGGTGGATGAGGATTTCGATAAACTGCAAGAAGATTTTGTCTCCAAGCTAGTTGTTGACGAAGAACCACGGAAGAGTACAAACCCACCATTGACTATTCCAATCTCGAATGGCATTCCACCCCCGCCTCCAAATATCATACCACCACCTCAAATTCATGAAAAGTGGTTCTATCAAGATCCGCAGGGTGATCTACAAGGACCTTTCATGCCAAGTGAGATGGCCGAGTGGTTTAAAGCTGGTTACTTCACAACGGCGCTTTTTGTGCGGCGACAGTGCGATGAACGATTTTTTTCATTAGGTGAACTTGTCAAGATATGTAACGGCACCAATCCGTTTCTATCTACAGTTCCAATTGCGCCACTGAAAAAGTTGGAGAAAATGAGCGATCCAGAAATTGCTCTTCAATACCAACAGCCACTGTTTCATCAGCATCTTTTGCAAGCACAGATAATGCGTGCGCGTGGGTTTGTTCCGGGAGAGCCGTGGAATAACATGCCAGGCATGCAACGTGACATGTTTACTCCACAGTCTATGATTCCTCCGGTTGCACCCGAACTTATACCGCCACCTAATACTGCGAATCCACTCTTGCAACACATGCTCACTCAGTTTAAGATGCCGTCAACAGTATCAATGCCTCCGGTACCACCAACCGTACTCGATGATCCATCAAATTCAATACCGCTGGATCCGCTCCGGGCATTGGTTCAACAAATGGGTGGGTTACAAAATCTCCAGAATCGCCTGCCACCGCAGAATACACTAAAACATGATCCTGCCGGAGGAATTCCAGGCCCGATTCATGGCCATTCTGTAAATGGCAGCGTGCCCACAATGGCTGGTGTGAGTAATTTGCTTCCGCCAACGAAACTGGATGGGCCTCCAGGTGGCAAATTAGACGGTGATTTTTTGCAATTTATGCAACAACATGCCGCTCTTAATAAAGCGGTACAACCACAAATTGAGCAGCGCATCGATTTAGAATCATTGTGGAAACAAAATCAATTTTCGACGCAGCAGCAGATACAACCGCCGTCCCAGCCCCCGCAGGAGTTGAGCAATCTTCAAGGGGTGCCACAATGGTCCCAGAGTGATAAGCCCATAAGCATGTGGGATATGTCTGTAGTTCCGCCGGTTTCCGGTTTGCAACAAGTTCTCCAAAATAATGTAGAACCCCAGCCGAGTCAATTGATTAATCATGTGCCAGAAACTCATTTAGTTGATGATACGGAGAAACGGAAGAAGAAGGAGGATAAAAAACAAAGAGAATTGGAAGAAAAAGCTGCCAAAAAAGAAGCGGATGAAAAACGCAAGCATGAACAGCGAAAGCAAGAACAAGAAAAGAAACAGCAAGATGATAAGCGCAAGAAAGAAGACGAACGAATTAGGAAAGAACTTGAGAAGGTCAAAAGAGAGGCGGAGGAAAAGCGCCAAAAGGAATTAGCGGAAAAGAGGCGGTTAAAAGAACAACGTAAAGAGGAGGAAGCCCGTAAAAGGGCCGAGGAGCAGAAGAAACAAGAAGATGAAAAAGAACGATTGGTCCAAAAGGAACGCGAAAAACAACAGGAATTGCAAAAGCAATATAATACACAAACAAATCAAAAACCTGCAAAAGTAGCGCCATGGTCTCAAGCGGTAAACAACCAAGGGCTGAGTCTCGCTGAGATTCAAAAGCTGGAACGTGAGCGAAAAGCAGAGCAGTTGTTAATTCAGCAACAGCAACAACAACAGCGTCAACTGCAACAAGCAACTATTGAACAATCGTCTCCCGAAAAGAATAACTTAGCGGGCTTGCAACTTAACTGGGCGAATAAGCCGATGCGACAAAATCATGTGAAAAGTCTGGCTGAAATTCAGGCAGAGGAGCATGACCGTTTGTTGAAACAAAAAGAAAAGGAGAAAGCTGCCCAAAAGGAGAAAGAAGCTCTTTCTCCGCCCACAGCCACTATTTGGAGTGGACAGACGTTAACGTGGAATAATAGTGATAACACAGGTACAATTTTGGAAATTTATATTGGAACAAATGTATAACAGTTTATTTCTAGGATTTTGGGACGAACCTGTTGTACAACCGAACGTACAACAAAAGCAGAAACAAGCAGTTCAACAGAGACAAACTGTTGTTAAACAACAAACAGTGCAGCAACAGGCCAAGTCAAAGCAGCCTGCAGCCAAGTCACAGAAGCGTGAGGAGCAATCCAACAATAATGGCAATTCCCATTCAAACGTGACCAATCCCGTTGACGAGTTCACTAATTGGTGCGTCAAAACTCTGGCCAATATGAACACGCAAGTCGACAGTAGGTTCATTCATTTATAACAATAGTTGATGCTTAGTGATATAATTGCGTTCCAGTTCCGACGTTCGTCAGCTTCCTGCGGGATATTGAATCAGCCTTAGACGTGCGAGACTACTGCCGGGAGTACTTGGGCGAAAAGCCAGCCACTCAGCAGTTTGCTGCCCAATTCCTTGAAAAGCGACGCTCTTTTAAGCCAAAGCAGAACGCCCACAAGGATGACATGTGTTCTCCAGCGCCAGCGATTACCCCATCCATGCAGCACAACAATGACTTCCAAGAAGTTAAAGTAAGTCTTTCTGCTTGCATTTCCGAACATATGCAAACACTTACTAGCATTATAGGGTAAAGGCAAGAAGTGCAAGAAATCCAAAATGACTAAGGTGGATGCCCGCATTCTTGGCTTTAATGTGACTGCAGCACAGGACCGCATCAATGTAGGCGATCGCGACTACGGTGAGTCGTAACTAAGCCACTGAGCCAGAGGCGTTCCCAATTTTTCAAACTTTGTGTCCATTGAGAGTATTGAAACCTTCCAACTACTAACAGCTGGATGACAGGTTGTTTCTTCGCTACCTATTTCCTTCTTTGTTTAAAGTTTATCATGTACTTGTTTTATTGTATTAATACCATTCCGCCATCATCACGTTTCTATTCTCAGAGTACACTCTTTCAATTGTTACTTAATAGTCGGTTGTCTAAATAGATTGCGAACGGGTGGCCACACGTACATCTCCTAACAAAGGAACGTAAACCAATCCAAATTGTAAAGGGGCACTTAATGATGGTATTCGAATGATTATGCGGAGGAAGAGTAAAATGTTTTGTTGATTCTGATTTATTATACATTATTTTACGAACATTTTTACCCAGATTTACCACTGATTTTTGTGTGGGCCTTACACCAGTGCTAAGCTAACTTGATATTAGGAAAGTGAAAAGACGTGATAAGTTGAATGACTCTTTAAAGATGGATCATAATAAACCCTATTTATAAAAGAAACATTTTAAATAATATCTATTTACAACGTTATTAGGCAGTTACATTAGTAGTATCAGCAGGTTTTACGTCGCCTTCAGCTTTGGCTGCTGCTGCTTCAATTTTGTCAGCTATCTCTTGGTACTTTTTTGTCCTATAGTCCCGTTTAGCTTCATCAAGTAATACGTTTTGTATTAAATATCTGTTTATGGTAAGATCAGGTAACAATGGAGGAAATGGATTGCCTTTTAACTCCAACACCGCCTTAGGTCTTAGATCAGAGGTACCATACTTTGTGGGAGCTCTTAATAGCCTAGTACACGGAGTAGAGTAATTCTCATATCTGGGTGCAAGAACTTTGAATAATTTGTGCACTAGTTGTTTTTCTTTGAGCCAATAGTCAGCCATTTCCATAGTAGTTTTGTGGCAATCTCCATAGCGTATCGCATCAGAAATCAACTAATTCATAATTAGAATGTAACGTTCATAATTTTGTTTAACTTTACATACCCGTTCTGTATACATTCGGGCTTCATCTGCACGCGGATAGTTTAATTCTATGCGCTCATGCTTTACCAATGCGGTGACTGTTTTACGCAGTTTGTTAAGACGTTCTTCGGGTCCTCCAGGTGAACGAAACTTACGAAGTCTTGGATTCACTTTTATTTTTAGCCGTGAGATTAATTTTGATACTTCAGCTTGATTCATTCTGTTTAATTTGTTTTAAACAAAATTAATGTTACTGCCCTAAAAGTAAGGTTAAGTTAATTAAAATGGACAGTAGCGTCATCTGAACTTATTTTGTATTTTGCTAGTGTAAAATCAGCTGCGGAAGTGTACACTTGTGATTGTGAGAGGTTATAAAAATTTACAAAATTACCGGTGAGTACGATTATTTACTCCAGTAGTTCCTTTTGGCAAGGTTGCTTTATTAATAACAGAAAGTTTAGCACAATTATTTTAATAAACGAACATTACAAGTGGCTACAAGTACATAGTTTCAATAAATAAATGGACTGAAAATGAGTAGACTGAATGCTTTAACTATCAGCAGGATCAATGAATAATCATTTCTTCTTCATGTCTATTAATTGGGTCACCTTCCAGTAGCGACACAATCATACTAAAATAATCACTTTAAAAACATGATTTCGAGGTTAGCTTATTCTTACCAATATAAATAAATGAAGAAAAAGGCCAAGTAGTAACCAAGATAGATCATACATTCTCTCAAATGCATTCTTAATCTGCCACCATTATGTATCTCTGCAGGATCATATACTCCCAAGTTTCCCTTTGGAATTTTAAACAATTCCCAGATTAGCCAACCTGCCAAAGGCATGTTAATTATAGCTAGAAACCAATGCCCATGTAATAGCAACAATGTTAACAAGACCGTATGTGCCATTAGCTTTGGTGTTATCCAAAAGTTTAGTTTTGAACAACATTCCTGTGCATTCAAATAATCTGATTCTAAGTCCGTTAGAATTATAATCTATTGATTTTATTATTAAGGATCTTTATTTCATACTTTACTTCTATATATTAATTCAATTACTATAATGAGTAAAAGGATACAAAGTATATATGTAGAAACAAAATTCCACCAGTATCCATAAGTGAAATTGCGAAGAGAAAGGGGTCGGAAAACAACATTTTTAGGTTATTATCACTAACTATTATTTAAAATGTGATTTGAACTTCCCAAATGCACTATATTTAAAGCGAAATGCGGCAAATCGTCGATGCAGTTAAGTTGCAGTTATTTTGAAGGTTAGCAAAACAAGTAATGTTTTAGTATCTAAACTCTCCACCCTAGAGTTTTGTCTCTACCTAGAGAATCCTCTGAGCTTCAAAACGTGAAGCCGAAATATTGCTGGCCTTTACGCCATCTAGCGTTCTATATGATTACGCTATTACTGGCCTTTGGGCCATCAGTGGTGGGGATGAGTCGTGTCACAGAAATGAGTCTAGGTATAAATATAACTATTTCCTTCACTTTGACGCTTTTCAGTTTGTTTCCATCATATTATAGATGTCGCTGCTAATTTCAAAAATATTTCATTTGTCTACCTTCTTTTCATATTTAGATTCAAAAAATATGGAATCTGACGAAGAAAGGTCATTGGATGAGCCACCTGCCAAGTTTATGAAACTTTCGGCTACTGATCAACCGCCATCATTGAGTATAACAGATGGCGGTGCTATAAAAGTTTCGCGTATGAAGAAAGCAAATACTTCACAACCAAGTAAACGCAAAAGCAAACCCAAGAAACCAAAACCGCAGGTTAGCGTTTTACCGGTTGTTTCTGAACCTGGAATAGTAACACCACCAAACGAGCAGGAAACAAATGTAGATGATGGAGACGAAGCATGTCAGGTACTTGACCAAGATCTGGACGACAACAGTAGTGTCTTACCTTGGTTAAAGTCTCATTTACAATGCGTAGAACACAAAGATTTGATAATGACAGTGATGGACGAAATTGCGCTTGAAGGTTTGGATGGCATTACATTAGAAGCGCTATGGAAACGTCTTTGCATTGCTCTTCATTTTAAAAACTTGTTGTCACCAAGTTTAATGCATTATTTATGGGACAATATTAAGCAACAGCCACAAGTCGAGTGCTATCTGTTGGAAACAGCGCGCGGTTTCTTGAATGTGCTACGAGATAATGATTTTTCTGAAGATTTAGAGGAAATTTACTCTCATGCACCAGTGAACGATGTCACTACAGGCACAAGAGGTTCATGTAGTACTTATAAAACAAGGGAAAGACTGGAAATGGGAAAACTTTCTTTGGCAGACGCGGAAAAGTTTGGAAATCGCTTAGTTTTGGTAGGTACTCAAGAATTGCGAAATCAAGCGTTATTATCGCCATTTGCATCCCCATTTGCCACTATTATCGATGTGTCATATTATATTCTGGAGAAGATAGGGAAATCCCGACGACGGGGTGAAGTAACTTGTGGCAAACAGGCTTTACTGGCTATTGCCAAAGATTCCAAAGCGTTGTTCTATTATCGGAATAATCTACAGCAAACTCATCTAATTATGAAGCAGTCGTGCCGTTTAAAATCAATGCGCAATATGAACACAACAGCTGGTTTGTTGCATTTGCCTCGTTTCTACATTGAAATTAAAAGTAAACGACAACAAATTATTGAGTACATTATCAAGGTAATCAAGCAGAAACCACATTTTCGAATGGAATATGCAGAGTTGAAGCGCATTATCGGGATGGATGCATGGGAGCGCTTCTTTATTCAGAAACTATTAAAGTCACAAGAGTTTCGACAGTTTATTAAGGTTGATTGCGTTTCTTACCGGGAAATATACCCGGATGCATCGGTGGATGAGTGGAAACAGAAAGCGAGGGATACTGAGAAACGAGTACGAATATTACAATTGCGCAATCCGAATCTTAACATTAGTTCCATCTTTAAAGAGGAGAAGGAAGAAGTGGATGTTAGCGTAGACGCCGATGATTCTGATGAAGATTGCGCTATTCCTTATAAAGTACCTTCAATGCGACGAGTGTATCAAGTTATACTGAATGCGGGCATTAAAGGAGTAACAATGCGACAGTTGTATCACCGTACAAATTGCGACCATCACTGCTTACGCAACATCTGCAAAAATTTGCGCGTAAATGGTTTTATTCGACAGTCACTACGAGATTTTAAACGCCAACATTACATCGTGTTAATTGCAACTGTGTTTCCAGAAAATGCTGTAGAAGATATAAAAGCTCCCGCAACAACGGAAAGCCCAACTGAAACCATTGATGAACATAATGATGACGAAACATTAGATTTTATAGCTAATGTATTGAATATTAGTTCTCAGAGTTTAAAATCAGGTGGTAATATTGTTGAGGATACAAGGCCTCCAGAACAATATGCTGAGCGCAATAAATATGAAATAGTCCAACAAGAACGGAAATTTCCTGCAAATGCAATTGTTGACGAAATATGTAAGAATAAACACGAATTTGAAGATTTTGGTATTCAAGAAGTTGACGTTTCTATTGTAAAAGTTAACGAACAACTTGTTTCAACTAGGCTTGGTTCAGCACTGTTGAAAAGTAATACTTATTCTGCAGTTTTTGAAACAACTAACCAATATATAGGGACTAGTATACCTCGTAGAATTTTTAACAAAATTAAAGTTACTAACTCAAAAACACTGAAAACATTAAAACCATTTATGAGTCTAATTAGTCTTAGATATTCTGTGAAGGTACTGGACAGTTATTTAACAATGTTGAAAAACTTGGAGACTATGTCAATGTCATCTTCCTCAGAAGATGAACAAGAAGATTCCAGTTCGATGGAAAATATTATTAGCGGGCTGCATATAAAAAGCAACGAATCTGTACCTGAAGATGTAACTCGAATTATTATAAATTCATTTGAAGATGAAAACGTTTCTCTGTGCCGAAAGCTTAATGAGCCTATTGGCCCAACTGAGACTTCTATGGATTCGATTGAAAGGAGTTTTGAAAGTAAATTAACAAAGGAAAATTTTTTCAATGTTGGAATGGAATTGTTTATGGGTCCAAAACCCCAAATAATTCTACATAACAAGGACTTGCAAGAAGTTGAAACATTATTGGTGGTATCTACAAAACCAGAAGACTTTAGTTATACAAGACCGCTTATAACTATGTCGGAGCGTACAGTTTCTCGTTTGAATTTTATAAAGCAATGTATCACTACTCAGAAGTTAATTTCTGATATATTTAAAGTTAAAAATATTATAATTCAAGCCGAAAAAGCGGAAGGAATTAGTTCATGTATTTGTCGAAAAACTATTCATCGCTTATTTACAACATTGGTACGTGATGGAGATATGGTAATTGTCAAAATTATTCTTCGTTATCAAGACGTTGTGCGTACAAAAAGTATGGTCACTGTACCTTGCGATGATTTGGAGTCTCTGACGCACAGTTATGTGGAACAATTCAAAAACAGCTTTGTAATATACGCTAAGCGGAAAATATTTGAGGGTGACGTTAAAGTTAAATGTGAACCACCGGTTCAACGCCACCGATTTAAGTACAGTCGTTTTATCGGACGCACTTACGGACTTAATCCAAAAATGTCAAAAATGCGTGTCATGCATGAATTTCTGTTTTATTTAATATACGGATACACTGGTTCTCCGATTGCTCGTGATCAAGCGCAGAATATTTTTTTAAAATACTGCGACGTAAATTCAATTGACGACATAATGAAGGAATCAACTACTCTATTTCAAACTGAAATTTCATGGAAAATGTTTATACCTCCTCTACCAACACATAAGGGGTGGCCTAATGGCTGGGCATTAATATCTGATGTACTATTGCGTATGCCCGTGTCTCTCTTTGTAAAAGTTTTTAATGTTACATACGTTATTCCGGAATTACCTTCATATTTGAATCACCCTATACGAAAGAATTATCTCGTTAAGAATTTACCATCAGAAATTAAAGATGGTCTGTTAGGATATCGGAAGTATATATTTTCAATCTACGAAGTATTCTGCTTTTTGGCATACATGGGGCTTTTACAATTTGGTCCGCAGAAAATGCGCGAAAAGGATCAGATTTTTATTTATTATAATCGAAATGCTGTTATATTTGATACATCGACGAGTGATACTGGATATCACCAGATAACACCTAAAGCATACCCAAGTCATAAGTATTACTTTGAAGCAATGACCGATGTGGAGAAATATTGGTATGATTTGTATCGATTTGCAATGAGTACTAAATTGGGATACCGAATCACTGTCATTGGACAAAGTATAAAGTTGGAATACGTTCATTCAAAATTGTTGCTTTCAGCCGCTTTAACACCTCAAACGCCTGAAAGTGCTGCGGAAAATGACACTGGATATCTACCTGGTGATGGTTTGGGTGCTTGCTGTAGTGACAGCGCTATCTGGTTGCATGTAAAGCGAAATTGGTACTGGCATTCAAAAGCTCGGAAAACGGTTTTGTCTAATATTTATCACATTACTGGATTGCGTAAGAAATACTTGGAGGATGTTCGTCAGGTGAAACTAACCGAAATACAAACAGGACGAAAAAGCAAGAAGTATAAATTAATTGGATCTACATTAGGCGCGACTGGCATAAAAAGGAAAAAACTAAAACGGGTTCGATCTGAACAGAACACCAATGTTACGAGAAGTAACTCGAAGGTTGTTTTGCGTAAAGTGAAACCTAGAAAAGTGTGCAGAAAAGCACGAATTCGTGTTGATCCAGTTGATCGATCAATTATAGAAAAGATGGGCAAAGCACGAGCTAGGTTCACAAAAGAGGAGGATAGAATAATTCTTATATTGATGGCATGTTACGACTACTTAACGGAGTTTAACAAGAACCGCTTTATTTCATCCACGGTTATACGTGATTTTATTCACCGCGTGTTACCCACTTCGAAGAAAACTTCATTTGCTTATCGACGACGAGGGGTATGGTTGCGCAAGTCGAAAAACTTAGAGGACAAAAAGAACGTATTAAATTTCGAGCTTGCTTCAGACTTCTTCACGGAAAAGCATTTCAGTAAAGTTCGAACCAGATTGCAACGCGTTTCTGGAGGAACAGGAATTACCGACGTGCAGCTATATTTTGCATTTCTATATTTAGCATATTGTACTTATCAGCGATGCAAAGGATCAAGTTACTCTGATCTAAAAACAAGCAGAGAGCAGGATTTTCTAACAGAACAAAACTTACATAGATATAAGTCACTCGTTAATCACGAAGACTTATATTTCAAGGACCCTGAAACGGATGAGGATATTGCCATGGATACAATTCAAGCTCTCATTCTGTGTTCTTTGGGAAGTCAGGATAAACAAGAATGGCCATTCAGACTGTTGCGCGTATTTCGAAGCTTTTCGGAAGAAATGCTACGCACTGCGTTAGTTAAGCTTCGAGAATATCAAATCGTTTCCGGGAAAAAATTAAAGGCTGGTCAGGAAAGCACTATATTAATGAGTGGAATAACTTACAATTTGTCGTTTAGTTATACATTCAAGCAAGTAACTCAGTTTCCACACAGTATCTTTGTTGAAGCTAATGAAATTTTCAGTACCATGCTGAATAGATTAGATTACTTAAAGTCGCATGACCTGTCAATCGAACATTTTGAGCACGGTCATGGGCTAGGTATTGCTGAAATTCTGACAAGGAAAACGGTTCAATACATGTTTCAACTTCCTGATGAAATAATTACATTGAATCCGAAATTGAAAGACTTTAGTGAGCTTATCGAAGAACTTGGAAGGCGGTATAATGAATTATTGTCGAAAACTCAGAACGGTGACGGAGAAGACAAGTTTGAGCCGGATACAATAAAACAACTCGAGACGTCGCTGGAAAGTTTTGTGCGTAATGAACAGCATATGCTAACACAAGGCGAAGAAGGTTTATCGGGAGATTTTTGTAAAGCTGATCGCAGACTGAAAAATTGGCGCATCTCCGATATGGCATTTATGCTAACGAAAGGGTTGTTTCCAGAACTAGATGACGAAGAACGTTTGGAGAAATTAAACGAACATTTTGTGGTTCGTTATCCAACTTGTCGAATCACATTATCTCAAGACTGGCAGGAGAATGATGATATATTCTCAGAATGGCGCGAGCGTATTATTAATGACAGCAATCGAATTATTGAACAAATGAGAGACGATGCGCTTATCAGAAATATACGGCTGGATTCTAGCAGTTTAAACTTGGAGAAAATTGAAAAGGACATTTCCGATTTCATTTATCAAAAAGGCAGTTGCGGTGCTAATGCTACACAGATTAGGGTAAAGTATAAAGTAAAAATGCTCCTTGGATCTTATTAATTAATAAAATATTACAGAAACATTTTCCGAATGTAGAGGCTTCAGTTTTAAACAATCTTATTAAATTAAGATTAATTATACGTGTTGGTGTACGTAACATTCTGTTTGTTCATCATCATTATTGCTACCACTGGACGATCTCTTGCGAGATGGATGATAAACATGTGTATGGTTAACTTTACACTATTTACTTATTCTTTATACTCGGCATAACAGCCCGGGACAAAATAGCCTACGTCCCCTAATACGTATCTGCTAAATTACTCAAAAATTTTAATTAAAACAGGTTGGGTTAGGTTATATTATAGTTAGGTGAAGTTAAGCCAAATTTAAATTAACTTACTGAGCCGTAATATTGAAGCTATTTTGTCGCGTGCTGTTTTGATTTTGCGCTGTTATGCCGAGGAGGATTTGTCTCAGGCTATTTTGAATGAATATTCATCATACAATATACTCTTTTTAGGGAAAAAGATTATCGTTTGCGTATTTCTCCTTGGTTACGCATCAACGGGTCGGTTCATATACAGATATTGGAGAAATGGATGAGCATCTTTTTGAGTCACTGTTTGAGTCATCCTTATATTACGTTCAATAAATTGTGTTATCGTTTCAACATTATCAAACCAGTTGACATTTTTTACATACTTGAGGTAACTATTTATATGCATTTGCATCTGTTATGAAGTGTAATTTAATTCTTGTTACTGATCCTATTTTGTGTTACAGACTTTACAACAACTTGAATGTTTACAAATATGGCGCTACGTATATGAGGAAAGTGAAATAGATGTTTTTGATTCCTATAAGATTATACCACAAGGTAACAACCTGTAGTAATAAGGTGGTTGAATATATTAATTTTATGTTGTTTTAGCTTGTGCTACAATAATGGACGATTTTAATGAAATGTTTGTGGAGACTGAAATATCAGCGGTGACAAAGTTTGGGGCTTTTCTCAGTCGGAATGAAACTCATTTCACTAACCCCTTCGAAGAAGAGGAGTAGTTTATTTTCTTAATGTTATACATTTTGTTATTTAATTTGTTTATATATGAAATAAACTTGATTTTTATTATGGTTCTTGTTTGATGAGTTTTATACACAACTATATTATTAATAATCATTTATCTACGCAACAAACCCTTACAAAAAGAGAAATGAATATACATATTACCGTAGAAGCGTACTTTGTCGAAAGAATTTAAAGTAGGTAATATAATATAGATAAAATAGTTATGAAGAAGACGCGGGAGAAGGCGTGTATGTAAATTGTATGCGGGGTAAGTTCTGTCTGTCCGAACATGTATAGGATATCTGTCGTCGGATTTCTGTTGCACAGTCTGTATAATACAGGGGTGGCGAACCCTTTTACGTGCGCGTGCCAAAAACACCAAAAATATTGTTATTTTTACTGACTAACGTGCCAATTCCAAATAACATAAGTAAAAGGGATAATAATTAAGCAATAACAAGATTGGCTTGCGTGCCACAAAAATTTTCAAACGTGCCATAGGTTCGCCATCCCTGGTATAGTTGATGATGTTGTTCATGAAGTGTAGTACATGTAATAAAGTGCCTATCTATTCTCTTGATTTGCTTTTTTCTGGGTATGTGATGTGAAGGCAGGCTCGTCGTATTTTTTCCTTTTCATTTATATTTTCTTCAGCCATGCTAGTTAGACCTGATATATAGCAGATGCAACCTGGTATAGTGGCATTTTAGAGTGTTTGAGGCTTTCTTAAGGAACCTTGTCTTTACTATGTCAAGCATACTTAGATGGCCAGCGTTTAACAGGGAGATTATAGCCTTGAAGCAGTAGCGTGTCTATGTTTAGCATTTGAAGATGTTTTAACGTCGTTGTTTTACAAATTCTATTTGTTGTTGTGCTAGCAGGTCTGTACCTGAGTTTTGGAGTCCACTTCCATTTCTGTATTTAAACTATTCTGGAGTTGTGGAAGGTTGCACAAAATTATCAGTAGGTCGTCTGCATACATTATGCATTGCACTAGGTCTGCCTGTATATGAGTAAGCAAGTCTTGTATGTAAGCATTGAAGAGGATTGAGCTCAGTGTATCCTCATGTAGAACACCCCGGTCTTTGACGATGTTATTTGTTGTGTCTTTCCCATTATATACTCTTATGAAGTTGGTGTTAAGTAGGTTCCGTATCAGTTTGTATATATTTATTTTGATTCCGAATCGAATCAGGTTTTGGCCCACCATTCTCTTAGCAGACGGTAGGTTATGATAAGCTGTTCTTTGTTAGTTGGTAGATGCCCGCTGCTTTGTGTATAATTTCGTCTATTTGAATATTTTGATTGGGACATTGTACCATAGATCTTCTGTGGTATTATTTATTATGTGCCATGGCTTTGTTTCCACTTTATCTTCTAGTCTCTTCATACTTAATCTTTCTATGTTTGATGGTTTGTTTGTACTTCTTGTGGATAGTGTCATATTCTTTGATGTGATCCTTTTTAAGGATGTGCAGACAGCGATTTCATGCTCTTACATTCCGTGTCGTTTTGTTGTTCTTGTAAGTGTGTCATTTTTGTACTATATTATGTATTTAATATAGTATTGAGTAGATAATATTTCAATTCAACATTTTTTAGACTTCTTCAGGCATATTAATTAGAAGTTAATACTTTAATAAACACCAAAACGTAAATCTATCTGAACTATGATTGCTTGTGTTACTAGAGTTACTTTACAACTGTAAGAGTTGCTTTGATTCTCGGAAACGATTTTGTTGCATATATTTCTACGAAGTGAGTACAAGTACTAATGAAAATTTAAACGAGTACAGTCAGAATTGATCTGCTTTATTTATTCTATATTTTATGAATTGTGAATTGCAAGACATTTTTTCACTTTTTATATGTAGAATGGAAATAAGTTCACTTTCATCTTTATTTCCAATTGCAGTAATTAAGATATACGTACGTAAATAATACTTAAAACAAAAAACCTATTTAGCTGCTAGATGATTATTTCACGTTAGATCCTGGCAGAGTCATTCACAAATATACAAAATACCAACTGGTCCGGTCAATTTAGACATTGACCTTGCATTAATTCACAACAAGCTGAAACTTGGCAAAATTGATCAAAATATAATTATAAATAAAATGTGAAAGTTTTCCATGCTGCAAATAATTACAAACTACTACGCAAATACACATAATCTATTGATAACTCATGTAAAAAAGCAAACGTATTAATTGTATATCTGTTCTTAAAGTTGTAGTAATAATTGTAGGTAAAATTATACCTTTCAGATCATATCTATTTCAAACAGAAAGAATGTACATTTAAGTTCAAGCTGCAAATCCCATGTGTGGTGTACCAAAAACCTGTTTGATTGAAAGAGCTAGCAAGTCGCGGTGCACAACGGCCTCGAGAAGGTTTCTTCGGCTTATGGCATCCGATGCTTTGCTATGATTTGCCGCTCCGAAGAAGTTCGAAGCGAGACCTTCGCGGCCGCCTGTTCCAATCCATTCCGAATAACCTGATTTGACCCTAAAACTGCGCCCATAGCTATTGTTGTTTACAATTGCGGCTCTGACCAAGTGGTCGTGTTCATCAGTCGCGCATTCAACATATGCGGATGTGACTTAAGACTCTTACGTCTGCCTACCTTAAATCCAGTGAAGTGATGCAAATGTGTAAAGATATGCGGTTTAAAAATTCAAAATTATTTGCCGTTATATGTGTGTAGTTAGCTTGGAATGGAATGTGACCAGAAAGTTTCTTTAGTTTATGATTGTCTCTTTTGAAACATGTGCATACAAAAAGTGATAGATATGTAGTGCTTCAAAAAACTCTGATTGTTTAGTGTTATCAGTGCTGAGATTGGAGTGCACAAACAAAATTTGCCATGACGTTAGTTATACGGGCGCGCTGGAATTGTTATGGATCGGCAAGAAGTTACGCAGAACGATGCATGGCA
This sequence comes from Aleochara bilineata, assembly GCA_003054995.1. Lineage (NCBI taxonomy): Eukaryota > Metazoa > Arthropoda > Insecta > Coleoptera > Staphylinidae > Aleochara > Aleochara bilineata. The sequence continues at coordinate 75,934 of NBZA01001030.1, forward strand.
TCGAGACGGGATGAGGGCATGCGGTGGCGGCTGCAACAATGTTAGCGTTGGCAGCGGCAATGCCTCAACTCCTGGTGTTAATGTTGGCGGTCCTGGCAGCGGTCAAGCGGTCAACGTGAGTGTCGCTGCCGAGCAGTCAGTTAAGCCGCACTGGATAGGGGTTGATCATTTATCAGGACCGTTGAATCCGCTGTGTATCACTGACGCTAATCATGAAATATTGAGACCGAAGCCTCGTAGGTATGAGTATGGGTTAATTTTAAACTTCAATTTCATTACCAATCTCTCTATGCCTTCTGAAACAATCAGTGCAATGCATGCCAAATGCACTCAGGAAGCTGACTTATGACGACATCACTTTTGTGAAATTTGCAGGAAATCGATTAGACACGCGTACCGCACGCAATTGTAATGTTTGAATTTGCCTGCAATTTCCGATTTCAAACTACTCCGATATATTATTGTTATTTGTGTTTACAAGTGTCGGTCTGCGGCTTGGGAGTTGAGGATCAGTGCTTTAGATTAGCGTTTTACAAAGTGTGGGTCGCAACCCGGTAGCTGGTCGCACAAAAATGTTACTGGGTCGCGACAAAATTCTAAAACCACAATAGGAGTATTAACACGTTCAGGACGGCGCTTTTGCTGATTTGCCCTCTTTATCGCTTAGAAACTAAGCCGGGGGAATATGATGCGTTGGCGTCTTAATAGGGTGGGTCGCAAAGAATTTTAAAACTTTGTAACGGGCCGCGGCCAAAAAGGTTTG
>NBZA01001030.1:86011-111620 GCA_003054995.1 Aleochara bilineata
TCTGAATATTACCGTGGAAATACGATCGCTGGGAGTACCATGGACTCTGCACTGCTGGATGCACTCGCTGAGCGCGGCGCACGAAGCGCGACTTGATTGCGCCATAGATCAGCTGTTGCAAGATTTCCTGCAAGTGTGTCCCGACGACTACGGCACGCAATTTGTGCAAGAGTGCTTGCCATTACTTTTCAACATCTTCCGGTGCAGCAAGGTAACTAACTGATATTTATTTGACGACCATGTCATTGAGTCGAATCGTTTGCAGAAGGAAGGCACCACTCTGTTATTAGCCGATATATTTTCCACATGCTACGGTTGGGAGGCCATAACACCAATAAAAGACTGCGTACTGACAGGCAACAGTACATCGCGCATCGATCCTAAGTACGTCAACAACCCGGAGCTGAGTGACGTTACGTTCCGTGTTGAAGGACGATTGTTCTACGCGCATAAAATTGTCCTTGTGACGGCCAGCGCCCGATTACGCGCAATGCTCAGCTCAAAATTGTGCGAGGGCGGTTTGCCCACCGTCCAAATCAACGACATTCGCTATCATATCTTTCAGGTAAGATTACATCAATCAATCAAAGGGAATTTGATACACGCATGGCTGCAGATTAGGATCCCAATGCGGGTGGAATGACAGAAGTAATAGGAATTTTGTGACTGACCATCATAACTGAGCTCAGGCATTATCCTTATTAACTATCGAATCTTATCAAAGTTTCATCATATTTTCTTCTATTCTTTCCATCTATATGTAATATTTTCAGATCGTGATGCAGTTCCTGTACCAAGGCGGCTGTCAGACGCTGGAACCGGCGCCAGATGACATATTGGAGCTAATGGCTGCCGCCAACTTTTTCCAGCTCGATGGACTCCTGCGCTACTGCGAGAGTCGGTGCGCCGCTATCGTTTCGCTGGATAATGTCGTCTCCATGTACATTCATGCCAAGGTTTACAATGCACTTCATTTGCTCGAGTACTGCCAAGGCTTCTTGCTTCAAAATATGGTAGCGCTCCTAACGTATGACGATTCTGCCAAGCGTTTGCTTTTCGCCAAAAAGCTCCCACATCATGACGTTCTCTCCGGATTACTTATTACTCTTCAGAATCGTATTAAAAGCCGTCGTCAACCCAACAAGGCGATTATAAGTCACAAGACTTAGAATGCGCGTTTTGTTATTCGAATTCTGAAAGGTATTAGGTACTTGTCAGGGTTTTGGATAATTTTTTTGTTAAATCATTTTAATTATGTAAAATAACTTGTCAATTAGGATTGGATTTTATTGTATAAGGTTATATTTAATTGAACAAATTTGATAGAGTTTTTATTTATTCTATATATTTATATATTTTTAGGTCTTTAATGTATGTACATATGTACATGTTCATATGTGTGTATCATCTATCAATCTAGAATATGGGTTAAATTTATTATCATTTTATGGTAAATCGTGTTTGTTCCTTCTATTACATGCTGCAATATTAAACAGTATACAACTTTTTAAAATACTTTCATTTCCTTCTCCGCCGTATTGAGAATGCATACAATTTTTGTATAATATTATACATAAAATGATGAAATGAATGAAATGAATAAAATGATATGTATGTATATGATTATAAACTTTCTAGAATTGAAACAATATCTATAAAACAAAAATAAACACTTTGCGTGTAATTTTCACTGTGTTAGGTTTCCGCTTCAACTTCAAACTTTTCAAGGGTTTCGTCAAATTATTACTGCGACTTGTGTCTTGTAGGCCTTCTATCTTAATATTCATGACTAGTAAGTAGGTAAGCATAATATTTGTCAATCTTCTCATTATTTTGGGATAATATTTGTCTTTCATAATGACGTATTACAAAAGTATATTTTACTACGACAGTATTACATAAATAGATATATGTACTTGTACCTGCGTACTAATTTAAATTATATACTTATTATCCTTTAATTTTTGCACATTTGAAAAACACATCTTGAGCAGTCGAGAATATTTTGGCTTTAATGTCTTTAATCTATTAATATCACAGACCTTACTTTTCGTATACGTATGTTGATCCAATCTATGCTGCAGTTGCGTCTGCTTTGAAGTTGGTTGCTGTTTGGTGACTGTTTACGGTGATAACACGTTGAGGCAAAAAATGTAAGCTCGATATTGTTCTGCTCAGTATGAAAATATTTAATATTTCAATTAACAAGAGTGCTAAATAATAGTCTACATCTGATTTGATTCAATTAATTTAATTTGCAAAAATTGTATTGGTTGTTGCATATTTATTGTCAACATTAATTTTTTAATCATTTTCCCTTGCGGGTATAAGCTTTAATTAATCGATCTCAACGTAGGATTGCAACTTTTTCAATGGTTTGCACTAAAGACCATCGCATCTAACCGTTGCATTTCGTACCCATTCAAAATGTTGGAGGAAAGTGGCGACGTAATTCGACGTGATGGTTTAATGGGGAGTTGTGCTACAACTGACAAACTCCACCATGGAAATCTGTTCTCAAATACACGTCTCGCTGTTAGGCCTCAACACCGGATAATTGAGTTCGCAGATCAGCTGCGTGTTCTTGCCCAGTTTAATCTCGCGGCTCTGCACCACCATGGGCTCGTCCTCGATGAGGCCGCCGTGATTGTGCCCGTTCCGAGTCGATCCCATCACCGAACTGGATTGCAGTCGCGTCTCCCTGATGGTGGAGTTGCGAACGACAAGCCCGTGAGAGCCGGGAGCAGCGCCACACAAGATCTCTTTGAACGCTGTGCGGTAGCGGTTGGACATCACGTTGTACAGGATCGGGTTCAGCGTCGATGAAAAATAATACAACAGACCGGTGATGAAGTACATCCACTCGTTGATGATGCTGAAGTACGGCGACTCTTTGCCGTACTTGTAATTCAATCGTTGGGCGTGGAACGGCGCCCAGCAGATGAAAAATGCAATCACGACCGCGGCTGCGAACGTCCAGACAGAAAAAACGAATGTGAAGCAAACGTCATGAATAAATAATAATGAACTTGTGTTGTGCTCATCAAACAACAAGCCAATACATATTAGATTATATTTGCTAACAGTCCACTTTTTCTTATGTTTTTTTGTATGTGCCAATATTTATATTTACTCCTAGTATAATTAAAGTAATCTAACGCAATTAATGTATTTTACTTTATCAAGAAAATTCGAATGAACTAAATCATTTCAACTTGAAAATTTAATTGTAATAGAAGTCAAGTAACTGCTCTAAACTTTGCACTCTTGCCTTTAATTGAATAACAATGCAGCTTCACAAACCAGAGAACAAAAGAAGCAAACAATTTAATTTTCTCGCTGCTAAATTATAAGCCAATATAGAATTTGCGGTCTGTATAAAAATGCAAATAAGTGAAGAAATTAATAACTCACCCAGCATGCGTACAATGGCTTTGTGTGATTGCGCTCGCGTGCGATCCTGGTGGACATTGTTTATGCTTCGAGAGTCGCCGAATTGCAGGTTGGATCGATGTGCGATTTTGTAGCCCATCATTGAATATTCAACGATCAGAATGCCCATTGGGAAGAGGAAGAAGATAATGGTGCTGAGCTCAGAGAGTGGTAGTGGTGGCGGTTTTGTCATACCGCAAAATGCCGATTCCTGCCAGAATAAACATCAGTGGTTTTTAGATTCCAATGCAAGAATATGTATGAACTGATCACAAATGTTTACATCAATTTAATTAAAATGTTGTTTTCTAAATCTTTCGGTTAATTTTGCTTATTTAGGAATTTCGTGCCCTAAAGATTAATCATTTCTCTTTGAATATAATGCCAAGTAATTACATATTTTTTCTCAATCAAGTAAAATGATACAGAATGCTTCAACACATTTAACAAAAAAATGTTAAAATAATTATTCTGGAGCGCAATAACCATCGACTTCCAGAACTGCTTCCCATTTTCTCAGCAGTTAGGCCAGTGCTTTCCAAACTTTTTGTACCTGCGCCCCCCCTCTTTAGAAAAAAAATTTGTTGCGCCCCCCTTAATTTTTCTAACAATCCAATTTCATAAACACTCATCTGATATTGTAATTTCGTAATGATTTCGTATTCGTAATGATAGTTTGGAATCAGCTGCGTGCCCCCCCTGCAACAGTTTGGAAAGCACTGAGTTAGGCGATTCCACGGGCGAAAAATGTCTATCCTCAGAGGCAATCCACGCTTTAACATAGTGCACCAGGTCTTCAAAAGCGTCGTAAATTTTGTTTGTCTGCCACTTTATCAATTGATTAATTGACTGTTCATTAACTCTCTGTTCATGACTGTTCATAAACTGGCTATATGAAAATGATTTTGATAAGCGTTTTTATAATGCAAAAATTGCTACAATACTTGCATCAACCTTATATTTAACATTGATTTTCACACAACATTATGAGTTCAGGGTTCTTAGAACTACAATCGACCTTGAATTGTATGTTTTCAATTATTTCGCACTTATGTGTATGTACTTACTTCAATTTTATGTCCATACACGTAGAAATAATCCACATCAGTGTATATTGCGAAAGGTAGAGCCGCGCAGAAGGAAATAATCCAAATTGAGGTAATGATGCGCATTGCTCGTTGAAATCCTCCCATTTTATATAGAATTAGCGGGTAGCAAATAGAAAGGTATCGTTCAGTGGAAAAAGCGACGATTGTCAGCACCGAGACGTATGAGGCTCTATTAATAGAAAGATCAACAAGTAAGACACTGTACCTTAGCAAGCCAAAGCAGCAGAACGATAAATATGAGTTTAATGTCTTACTGTCTTACCGCCAAAGGCAACACGTGCAGCTTTCAACTACGTACAATAAACTGCTACAAAACTGTTTACATTGGATAAAGGAACACGTACATATATTATAATATTAATATAATGGGTTGGCTTCATAACCATAATACATGTTCGACGTAAGACAGCACCACACCGTACACCGTACGTCAAGGCAAAGCAAGAAGATCCCATTACCCTTCAGACATCAACGCACGAAACTTGCAAAACGGTTCGCCCAAAATCCAAGGATATTGATGCCAGTAAACAGCAACGTCATAAGGTAACCCTGCGAACAAAAAAAATATTGAAAGTGATGCATTTTCCCCACTGACCGAAAAAGGAAAAACCGTATCTATCGTCGAGTCTCCAAATTTAATAAAATGTTGTTCTTTTTTGTTTCTGACGTCATTTGCATATTGAATATTTTTTGTTACAGTTTTCTTCTTTCATGAAATACACGTACAGCTTCTATGATTAAGTTTTCATTTTAATAGTAGCTTAGGGCCTTGAATCGTGATTTCTACACTATTGTGTATTAAATTGCATTTACGTCTGTGGTGTCCACCAGGTCGAAAATGCATTCCTATTGAATCTGATACGTTCATTTGGACTACTCTAGGTTTTAGTATGTATTTGGGTACAAAGCAAATCAAAGTGCACAAAGCAAATCAATTGGATTAAAATCGATTCAAATTGGATGCAATAACCATTGAAGGCAAATGTATGAAACCTGCTATAAAATGAATGATTATTTTTAGGTACAAAAAATATCCAATTTCTTTAAAGAAACATTTCTACGTTTTTAATTAAAGAAGAAATCATAAATATGTGAAGGTTAAAGTAATAATTAAGGACCAACCGTAAATTTATTACTAAAGCACATTTTGCAAAATCATTTCCGCGTGAAATAAATCAGCGCATTAAGACCAAGAAGTATTAAAGCCATTTAAAAGATATTTATGTTTGTATTGTCTTCTTGTTTAGAGTTACGAGTTGTCTTACATACAAATGATTAATCTATTGTTATTCATAAAAAGTCTTTCTTTTCTTAAGGTTATACTTTCTAAGTATAAATCATTTTTAATTAAACAGCAATTGTTACGACACCAGATATTAACGCATTTGTTTTGTTTGTATTTTGTTGAAATATAGAACATGCTAAAAAATGCACGTTATAATTGTTTTTATTTGTTTCATTTAATTTCATTTCATTTATAAATGTCATAAATCTCTGAATAAATAAACGTTAACAGAAGCAAGCGTGAATGCAAATTCAACGTTATATTTGTTCAGTTCAAGAAGCATTTGACTTGAATCAATATTTATATGAAATTTTATGCATCGCATAGACAACTAATCGCCTAATAGATTCATTGTTCCGGTGATTATCAGGTAACTATAGATACAAAATATTCTCTCAGGTCGACTATGAACGAATAAGTTGAAAAGCTTTCAGGAACTACTATCTAGAACAAGCACCAATTAATGATAGAGAAATATTGAAACTGTTAACTTCTCTATTAATTAAATTTCCGAAATTTCTGATCAATTCAAATGAGTACTGAAAAATGTCTAGGAATTGAAATAACAATTTGTAATAATGAATTGATAATTTAAATGAATATTATACTTTCTACATTAAAACAATTTAAATGTTTCTATAATTATTTACTCGTTAAGTGTAAAAATTTTATACAAAAAAGTTTCATAATATAGACATCTTTATAATTTAATATTTTACATGTTTTGTTTATACTTAGGCGACATCACACAAACTTTTTCAATTAAAAATTTTGAAAACTGAATATCATACAAATTTTGTGTCGTGTTATAAAACAAACATAATTGATGGATGTTATATTATTATACATACCTATATGTATATTAAATTAAAATAATACATTTTGTTTAACTAAACATTTAGGTACTTTTGAACAACATTTAGATTAATTATAGTACGATGAGAATAAAAATAAGAAATAGAGTTCAGTATCTGTCGTAGATTTTGATCCAGTAAATTGCGGTTTCTACTTAATTAATGTGTTTGACTGGGATGACTTTCATTATGCGTTTCTTTTCCGGCTGTGAATAAGATTCATTACGCAGAAGATAGGAAAAACAACGATATACTATACCAGGTAGTAAACTTTAGAGGCTTAATTAAAACTGTTTTTCTTTAACATCTATCAACCTAAATCACAGACACCCTTAGGCAGTCTGACAAAGAAATAAATATCCGACTACAACGCTGCATAACTCTAAACGTAGCACGCAGTTGTTAGCTGCGTCGTTTGTGTTGTACCATCCGTCACGGGTTGTAATAGTTTTCCAGTAAATGTTTTATCTGCGTAGTAAATGGTATGCTGTTCTTTACTTTGTTGTCTACTCTACTGACACAATTACGTAAATATGTTGTAAGCAAGCGTTACAACAGGGACGAAGAAGAATTAACAAGAGTTTCGACCCGAACCTGGCATGTCAGTGCATATTTACAATACCTACTAGTTTTATTAATATTACAGTTCTATTTTTCATATTTTGTTGACAGTCTCTATGTAGTCGCTGTATCTATGCCTCTTTATGACAATAATCATGCGGCCTAATAAACACATTTCGCAGCCGATGTTAAGCTGTTTTGTGTGCTTGGCAGTGCGCGTGTAAACTCGTGCTTACTTCAATTGAGCATTGTGTGCTAATGCATTTCTTCATGTCCATAAAATAATTGACGTTGATTGAGATTAACTGATAAGATGTTTTACAACTGCTACAGTAATTATCTATTGTAAATTTTTTTTGGTTAGTTGTTTAAAACTTTAAAACATAAAATGATTTCTGTTTTATTTAGGTGTTTGGTTAAATTTTACATAGTAAAATGTAACGCTAATATTGTAACTTACCGAATATTAGTAAAGTGAGATCAGATATGGCCAAGTTGAAGAGATAATAGTTGGTCACTGTGTGAAGATTGGCATGTTTCACGATAACCAAACACACACTAATATTGCCCAACAAGCCGGAAACGAATATAAGAACGTTGAGCACAGTTAGAGGAACAGCCGTTTGTAGATTAATAGCCTGTGGGCCCATCAGCACGCTCAAACACAGCCACACATCGTACTCAGGATCAGTCTTGTTGCAGAAGTTGAAGTACGTGTAGTTATAGTTATAGTAATCACTGTCGTTTGTCATTAGAATCTCCATGATCAAGTCTCTGCCAGCACTCGATGGTTTATTAATAATTGCGGCTATCCGGTGATGCTGCCGCTTGCCGGCGGTGATTTAGTATGTCAGTGAACGTAGCCTTCAGACTTGGTGGCGTCGGCATCCTCTGACATTGGCAAAGAAATGCGCAACTTGGCTTACGGCCAGTACTCGCACAAGAAGATACACATTGATTAATGATTGAATAAAAATTGACGAATGTGGGTCTGCTTAAAATTAATTTATATTAATTAAGAGTTAGTAGTAGTCATAATTAGTTATTGTTTATTTATTTCACTGTTTTACTTTGAACTTGTTTAAAGGTGTTTTAAGCTAGCATAGTGTTAAAAAGTTGCCCGACAGTTATGCGAACTTAAAACTTGAAACTTGTATGCACTTCGTCCTTGCGTTTCGTCCAGACGCCGTTCGACCGCCGACTGTTAAGGATCTGTTCCTGTGAGCTGGGGGCGCTTCGGTTTAGCAGGCAGGACGCGAACACAGTGCGAGGCGCGTAAACGCGCGCCCGCGCCATGCGCATACGAGCTGTTTCATTAAAATTCAATTGAATATCAGTGTGTACTTCAGATGATCACCGGATGGACCTGTGTATATCATCGCGCATTTCATATACAACGTATGCTTAGCCGGTGACTAGAAGCACACACTTTCTCAAATAAATCGCTCATCGCCGCGCGTCGCATAGTACCCACAACGGGTTTGTAGGAACGTAATACCGCGTCAATTCGTCTCCACGTCTAATTACTATGTCGGAATATTAATAGTGTTAGAAGCTGTTAAACTTTAACTTTCGACACACTGTAACGAGCGCTTTACACCCACACGAAGTGCAATAACTACACAAATTATTTGCTTGTTATGGCAATTTACACGTCAAACAAATGATATACATATATCTACAAACTACATCAAAAAATGCATACAAATTTCAGTTGTAAAATACACATTTCGTAGTACTTTTTTCATCTATTTAATTGTAATGAAATAGAAGTAATATTAACAATACAGGAACAGGAATAATTTAAGGATTGGTCAAAATGTCCAAATGTCAACAAAAGCATTAAAAATTTGTGTTTCTTGTCATTTTTGGGAAAATAAATTACATTTTGATTACAGGCTTCATCTTAAACATTGACAGTAAAATATCTGTTAAGGCTAAAATCTATTACAAGATGAAAAATTAAATACACATTACTTGTAATGAAAGGCAAATTAATTCAAATAAAAATGTTCTTAATTCAAGAAAGCTACAAGATTAATAAGATTAATTGTATGTTATTTATTTATTTAGAATATATGTATAAGTATTATTGAATGATTAAAAATTAATGGCGTAATTGTGTAACGTTAATTAACTATTTGTACGTAGGGGAGAGTGGGGTAATTTGCACCAATACTTAATTTGGACCGCAGTAGTTTCCAGAAACTGATAAAATCTGTGCAATTTTTGACAGGCTTCTTTATTTTCTAAGACTAGACATGCTTAATGTAATCCTGTTTGTAAGAATATGTTTCACGGTTACGCCGAGAAAAATGTTTTTTGTTTGACCATGACAACAACTATTATTTCGACGTTAGAGTGAATGCCGTTAATTTGTCTAAACGTATGTAATTGAAATTGTTATTATATCATCATAAAGGCCACATATTTATCTACAATTAACAGTCACGATTTTAAGTAATTATGTTAGTTTTAAGTTTTTGTACAATACAAAATATATTCAAATTGCCCAAGTTGGACCAAACGTAGTGCCGAAATTGGACTGCAGAATTGAATAGGCAACTTTCAGAAAACCCTGTAACAACTTCTAGCAGTGATACTGATAATGGAAAAAATGTGATAACGAAATTAAACGATTTAAGACACTTTTTGAAGAAATATTACCGCGAGCAAAGAAAAATCTAAATCTAAATAATTCTTCGCGTTCTCGTGCAATTGCCAATAACAAAAGCTAATGTTCTAATTTCGGACCAAATAAAGAAACCGGTTCCTTAATTTGAACCGATTGGACGATTTTCTCACATTCATTTTTAAGTGTTAAAATGTAATTTTAAAGTAAGTTACTTTTTCAATACAAAATTTTTATTAATATTTCTCCGATGCGGCTATATTTTGCAAAGTATAAAATTGTTCCAAATATGGATACTCTCCCCTACATATGCAGGTATTTGACATATTTGAATATGCATATTTAGTTTAAGTACTATAAATGATACATTTAATTGAAAAAAAATGTTTTGTTATAAAATTTGTTATTGTATTATTTTATTATTATTAATAAGTGTGCTAGTGAATTTCGGTTATATAAGTATGTATTGTACTAATTATATGGTATTGTATGTATTTATAATTACCCGTTATTTTTTATATTATTTTTATTATAATAAGCGGAATTAATAATAAATACCTACCTAATGTTCAATTTAAATAAATAATTTTAAATTAATCCAAAAATGGAAAAAAAACTAATAATTATTTTTGCAAATTTAAAACAATTTGACTGCGCCCCTTTACTCTTATTCAAAACGCCATTCTATTGCAATAAACTATTCCATAGATACGAAATCTAATTAAATTTCACCCAAACCATTAAAAAAACAATTACATACACGTAAATGCTATTATTCAATGGTTAAAATTTCACATATTCTGGTTAAATGTGAATACCTAGCGCGTTTATTCGACTCCAGGCTGAATAAACAATGTTATCGTGAGTACAACTTTATCAATAGACTCTTCAATACGATTGGATATTTGCACTTCGCCGCTTCAGTTTATAGCAATTTTAATAACATCTCATAGAGAAGAGCAAAATCTAGTTTCATAATAAAACGTACCTAAATATGCTCCTCAATATCAATATAAACGCGATGGCCAAAATGCTCTAAATGGCTTTCACAGGTTTGCGCATCCGATTCACAATCAGTTTGCGCGTTGTTGCTCGCCTCTTCCTCCAAACACCCGTTAGGAAATTCTTTACGGCGCGCTTCGGGCGTGTACCAGCGGTCAATAAATCCGCGAAATATTTGGCCAAACAATCGGCTTTTATCTTCAACGATTACCGTTTCATCCATTGGAACCCCCGAATCCTCTCTGACCTGATCGAGGCCTTGCGACTGGAAGCGCGTCGAAAGATTGTAAATCTGCACGAACGGCCAGGACGAGCGCGCCTCGCGTCCACGCTTGTTCTCACACAGTTCTCCTTTGTTATCTTGCAGTAGCAGCTCATCCAAGCGCGCTATTTCATTATCAAGCGCTTCCAGCTCGCATTTATACACCTTGTTCTGCACAAACAGACGGTACGTCAGTTCGTTGGGATCTTCGACTTGCAATCGTTTTGTGTTTGATTCGATTTTCAATCCATGCACGATGGGCTCCTGCTGACCGTCCCAAAAGACGGCTTTCAGCTTCGGCACGAAGAGCAGAGCAAGCGTGAGTGTTGTTGACGCCAGAATGCTAATAGTTCTCGTCAAGTAGGCAACCAGTGTGTATTCCGTGAGGAAATTGCTGAGGAGGACCAACAGAGAAGAGAAGACGGCGCTGTAGACGCAGACTCCAATGTGTTGCGAGTCGTTGAGCGCCTCCACTTTGATATGACGCGTCTCCCACGCCATGTAGACACCCATGATGAGCAGGAAACCTTTATATCCGTACATGGCGAGGAACCAGCCCGTGGTGTTTCCGCATCTGCACACTTCCACCTTGGCAAAATGCGTAAAAAGTTATTAGAATACGCCTGCGTGTGTATCACTATCAAATGAACACTCGCCATGTAAATACAAGAATTTGAATGCGGTGCCCAATTAAAACTTATGCTAATTGCACATTTTGCACGACAAAACTCGAATTTGTTTGCTAACAACTCGTGCGATCAATGACTACTACGAGTAGAGATAACTTCAGTTCCATATCCATGCAGAATTCGTCGCATCTGTCTATCCCAGATGTGGCAACGAGCAGCAAACAGCGATTCAATAGAGAGTTGCGATAGGTTTCCCCTAAATTGACGCATTGCAATCTAAGACAAAGACTTGCTACGCTTCACGCCTAAGGACTGCTATTTCTTACACGTTAACAAACTCCTAATGCAATTACCTGAGGTTGGTACAGCACCGACCTATCAGTGGCACTCACTTCAATCGTCAAGTTATGCAGATCGCGCCTGAGTGGGTCCACAGCCACCCAAAAAGTAAGCACCACTCCGTCGATGGCCACAAGCATCAGGACCAGCACTATTAAACGCCAGTCCTTGAGCAGTTTCTCTTTGGTGGTGCAGCTGTAGGTAAATATTCGATGAACACGGTACGTCTTGGCGAAAATAGAGCCAAAAGCAAGCGAGATGCCTGCTGACAGCAGAAAGACTTTCATCTGAATAAAGTACATTTATGAACATTTTAATTAATTATATAATGCCTTTATATTTCCGACGTCGCGTCGCTCATTTATTGCTTTTAGCACTTTGTGCAGCTTATATTAAAGACCGGGTACTTACCGTGCACATTTGTGAAAAGTATAAGGTATTGTACTCTAAAGGCAGTGTGGCTGAATCGATCCCGAGCAGAATTACAGCGATGAAAACGAAGCAGCAGCCGAGAACGGCGATATTATTCAACCGAGGGCTTGATAATTTAACAACCTTGATGCGACGATAGTGGAAGTTAAAGTAGAAGAAAAGCACGCACACGGCGAGGCCCATCAGTGAGTAGACGCCGATGGCATAGAAGGCGAAAGGCGGGATGGTGTCGATGCGGAGGCGGAGGACGCGCTTCGCAATCGGCGTGGAATCGCCGTGCCACTTGATGCGAACGCATTCGTCGCATTTGAATGTCAGCCGATGCAAAGTCGCATCGTAGAAGGCGACTACTCGCTGTCTGCCGCGCTGAAACTGCTTGATGATCACATTGCCTATGCGATCAGCGCCGCGGAAACTCACACGCCCCTGAAATTGTTTCACTTTACTCTTACGATTTCATATCTACCTACTTCCGCACGACATGTAATCACATTTCTTAGCGGAACAAATTCAACTCGCTTGCGGAGACAAATCCAAATAGATTCCTATATAACTTCTACACGTGCAATCTCTGAAAGGACACAAACATTCCTTTTTTCCTTCATAAGGTTATGAAATGTATGCATATATTCAATGAACGCAAATGAAATGAAATGTTTACTCAACTGAGGCTCCCAAAAAATGTAAATTTTGCATTTCAGCAATCATGCGCTCGACAAATTCGTCTTGGTCGTAATAAAATTCGCTAATATTTAAGCCATGGCGCCCTTGGAGTCGCTGCAGGAGAATGGCCATGGTCCATACGGCGTCGTACGCAAACTTTGAATACTGTGTCACGTTGAGCAGCTTTTCGTAATCTTTGTTGCTCTGTAAAGCAGTACATATGCAACTTAATCTGCTGTGATCCGGTGAGATACGCACCAAGCCGGCGACAGATTTTTCGCCGTAAGGCATTCGGCTGTAATGCGCAACTGTAATTATACCTTCGAGAACTTTGGCGACGTGGCTGGAAGGACAAGCAGTTGTGTTGCGTGTGTGCAATAAACGGTCACTTAACAACCATACGTAATCCGCGCCGTACATTTCCAACTCGTAAATCTGACATGAATAAATATTTCATTTCTATAAAGTTTATTAATTATAAAAAGCATATTTTCTTACCTCGCAGAAGATTTTGTCCAGCAGTTGTATGGAGAAACTTGCAACAACGATTCGTACGTCTGATTTCTGAGAAGAAAACATTCAAAATTTAGTACGTACAATAGAAAGATCTAGGAAATAAGTGAGTAGAGTTGGTATAAGTTTGTTATTAGATAAGTTTTGCGAGGAGTGGAAGGTATTCTAGTCATGCCTTTAAATATTTCAACTGCTCCTTATAGTTTTCCCTCGAAAAAGTTATTGATGTAGAGCAATCGACACGCGCTGCATCCAAATTGGCAGCGAGTTCGTTCAGAGGCAGCAGGTAAGTGTTTTCTCGCTGGCTGAACATCGCAACTGTGCTCCAGCCAAAGTGCTTAATTATTGCCAAGCGTGCGTCGTTCTGCGAAGCATCCGGTGTCACCGTGCGAAAGAAAAGTGGAAATTTACGACGATCTGATAATATGGGTGATGTAGATCCATAAGAAACCTATGATTAAAAAATATACATTTACCTATATTTATATTAATATGTTCCTCTTTTAAAATGTTTTAATCTAAATATTTTATCCTTTTTATGTTTTTATGTAAAATGTACTCTTTTTTAGATTTAATATGACAGACATGACTCATGATTTTTATATTTACTTTTGTTCTTTAGCACGTGTCACTACTAATAATGTTAGCATGAGTTGTGCGCGCCGAGCAAAGACGTATTATTATTACATCTCTCCGTATGCATTACTATGTCTTTCTATGCGTAGGTAGAAATTATACATTAACAGTCACCTGCAAAATGTTCCAGTAGGGAACAATGCTGGCCAAACTTTCCGTCACGTTGGAGCAGGCTGTTCCCAATAGCATTGTGATAATTTTCTTTGAATATAGCGCGTGGAAGTACCGATCAATCCCAACACCCGGATCGCACTGAAAATATGTAGAAAATATTCTTCTATATACAATGTCTGTATTTATTTTTCCTACATTCCTCAAATATATTTAAGGAAATCCTTTGTGAGGAATCGCTTTTATCAAGTTTACCTTTGTGTCATTGATCAGTAGCTCTAGCCGATAGCCACGTACAAAATCCATTTTATTAATGTGCTCAATGGCTAATCGTGCCGCGCCGACCTCGGACCATCCATCTCTTCGCTCGCCTACTTTGGAAGTCAATTCAAACAAACCCAAAATATATATACGCCCGTCGAACGATTGCGTTGTATTTCTGAGAATGAAATCCCTGTATTTCTTATTTCTCAGCGTTAAATTGCTCAGCGGGATAATGGTAGTAACATTGATAATAGGCGCAGTTTCGGAGGAATCCGTGGGACGTATCAGTAACTCTTCGTGTAACTCATCTTCATTCTGCAGAATGTTTGTAAGAATTGCAACCGAAATTATAAACGCGCGAATATGATTAAGTAACACCCACATTCTGTTGCAATTTAACAATTAAATTCGCAAACCCGAGATGGTCTGCGCTGCACAAAGCACTGTCGCGCAATTGTCTCCTGAGCGCGACGCGACGGCTGCTTGAAGGATCATCACTCAAGAACTACTTCAACATGCGCATTGTGGTTTTCTCGCTTAAGGACCTTTGTGCGACACAATTGCCAACTCGGCTTTTTACTCCCGCACTCCATGCGCGGGTCTCTATTCTCTTCCTCTGTTGCCTTTCAATCTTTATTCGTCTCTGCATTGCTGTAGCATTCACATAATGCATGCATATGCACTTTTTCACTTATCATGCGCCAAAATCAGCAGGATAATAATTACGAGTCATCTGAATTTTCAGGTCACTTAGAAATTAAAAAAGTAACGTTTATTATATATAATAAATGCAATTTTATACATGAATCTTTATAAATATGTATGTAGGTATGTACGTATTATGGAATCATAGAGAGATTATGAATATCTAGAATACTAATTAATTCTATAACTATAACTAATTTTGTAGTTCGTAATTAAGTTTGTGACTTTATTCATCAAAGAGATCATTTATCGGTTAATACGTGGCTCGGCTATTCTATCCCAGTCTCTTGTTGACGCATTAGCATATTGGAATTCGTCCGCTCGTTCCTTCGGATTTTCTTCGACCCCAATGGCCAGCTCATGCTGATTGCTGCTTAAAGGCAAGGGTAATCTACTACCGGCCAGATTAAATGCGTCTGTATTCTGATAACTATGACCTAGATAACTATTCTGACTGCTAGGATATACGTTGAATTTGAGATAACTTGGATTAGAGATACTATTGCTCAAATCCACCATCGGCGTGGGCGATTGTGGCGAGTCCAGCTCCGGCGCATTGCCTTTTCCGAAAAGCATCGGTTGCAGCTCAACGCCGCTGTCGTTCGACAACGAGTCATATTTGAACACGTTATCCTGGTAGTCAGGTGGACGCGGGCTGAATATACCTGGCTGCTTCATACACATGTATCCCGTCTCCTGAATCTCGTTGTTAGCGTACTGTGGCACGGACGAGATGTGCTCGAAGTCGGGCGGCGCAAACATTGACAGGTAATCAGTGTCGCGCGGAATGGTATTCGGCGTTAGATATGGATCATTCAAGTCGATGTAGTACTGGAAAAGACATTCAATTACAAATATAAAAGAAGCGACAAATTGAGGTAGCAGACATACCTGAGCATCGTTTGCATCAAGAATCCGACCGATGCGGTCCCCGAGTTGATTGAACGAAGGCCGATCGCGCGGATCTTGCTGCCAGCAATCACGCATGATTTGATACACTTCTTTGGTTGCGTACTGTGGCGCATCCATGCGATAACCGGAGAGAATTTTCTTGATGAATTCATCGTCTACCCGCATTCCTGGATAAGGGCTCTTCGCCAAGGAGAAAAACTCCCAGAGAACAATGCCGTACGCCCAGACGTCCGACTGTGTTGAGAAGACTTTGTCGTGGATTGACTCGACTGCCATCCACTTGACTGGCAGCGGCGCCTGCCGAAAACAAATTGTGTATGTGTTAAACTTTAAGCAAGCAATTTAAATCTAACACTCACGTCGCCACTCTGTTTCACATAATCTAAAGTTTCCTTCGCCAGGCCAAAGTCGCAAATCTTCACCACATTGTCGTCGGCAAGGAGTATGTTTCGAGCAGCCAAGTCGCGATGCAAAACTTTCTTCGATACTAAGTAGTCCATACCGCGAGCCACTTGAAAAGCCCATGCCAAGAGGTCTTTGCTGTACAAAAGTTGATTATCTTCGTAATCACCTTTATAATTAAGTCGCCATTCTGGACCTTCAGTACTATGATTACTAGTCACCGAATCCTCTGAAAAGAAATAATTTGTAAGAAACCCTCAACAATTGTATCATATATTCACCTCCTGTTGGAGTAGACGGTATCAAAAATGCATCCGTGCGACTTGTCCTTCCCGTGTAATCTGAGTCCTGACTGTGTGAATTAGGTCTTAATAATGGGTATCTCTTAAACCGCGATGATTGCGAGTTGCTGTTAGTTTGAAAAATGAAAATACCACCACCATTAATTAGTGTGAAATAGTTTATGAACTATTAATTAACCAATAAACATATAAGTCTTTACCTGCGATGGCTTGCAATTGAAAACGATCGATCAATATCCGAAGGAGATATTGTAAAATCAAACTTTCCCGTTTCATCAATTTGGTTAATAAAGTATTTACGATGTTTCAACAAATACGACTGTAGATTTCCGTACCGGCAGAACTCAACAATAACATAAAGTTGCTCTGGAATGGAAATTAGTTATATAAACTGGTACAACATTAACAAGCATCGTCGTACTTTTAGTTATGTTCGAAGTGCAAGCGCCGAGCAAGTTAACTACGTTAAGATTCTTGCCGATCTGGCCCATAATTTTCAACTCGGACATCAGCGCACGCAAATGAACCGTATCTGCATCGGGGCGCACCGTCTTTACAGCAACAGTTGTCTCTTCGTTGTCGCGTAGAATGCCTCGCGCTTTCCCCTTCATGACCACCCCAAATGCGCCTGAACCAAGCTGTTTGCCGAGCTCAAGCTTCTCAAATGGAAACTCCCATCGATCCTCTTCGTACGGCAACCAGAACGCTTGCTCGCTGAGCCCTTGATCAGGATTAATTTTATTAATATCCCCTTCTTTGAAATTCTTTAATCCTAGCTCTTCCAATTGCTGTTTGTACCGCTTTTCAATAATAAATTGCCGTATCGAATAGATCATACACAAAAGCATTATGACCAAAAGCACTACAATAGTTATCCCAAGAAACACTACAGGAAACGGTTTGTCTAAAAATAGTTAAATACTTAGTGCAATTTAGCCAAAAGATAGGTACTATAAATTGTTTACTGTTAAAGATCACTTTCATGTCGATACTAAGCTGGCCCACTTTATTCTTCACTTGACAAGAGTACAATCCTTCGTCACCGTCCCAAGTTTTACGAAATACAAGACGCTGACCGTCATCATGCAACTCCGTGCGGTTATCCAAAGATATAACTATATCGTTGCGTGTCCATACGATTGACGGACGTGGGATGCCCATAACATAACAGGTAAGTTCCAGAGAATCTGGGAGATCCATGTAAAGCACGTCGTTCATGTTCGTGGAAATTATGCTGGGCGGTTCAAGTTCAGATACCGTGAGATTAATCGTAGCCGAACGAATATTCTCGCTGCTTGTAGGTTGTATTGGCGTCATTTGGCATCGGTATTCACCCGTTTCGGGAGCATTAATAGTGAGTGTACCCTTGTGGGAAAATCTTGTTGAACTGTGCTCGATCGTGTAATATTCGCTGTCATAGATGGGTTTGCCGTTGAAAAACCATTGTATTTTCTGAGTGTACATATAGATACTGCCCTGGCAGTACAGTTTCACCAAGTCGCCAATTGGAACCAGCTGTTGGCTACCATTGGCAATCACATTCTCTGAAGTGTACAATGAAAACCCATTCGGCACATCTGGGCAAATGAACATTTAAGTCAACATTATTTCTATCAAGTAAGACATTAAAATAAGCATACCTGATACGTAGAATGTTTTGGTAGTTATGTCCTTTCCATAATAATTTTCAGCCATGCATGTGACTTCTCCAGAGCCCAGTGCTGTTACATTTATCCTTGAAGTAACTGTGAATCCTTTTTTGTATTCAGTTTTATTAAACTAAAAATGATATAATTAATACTTGGGGTATGTTTACATTAATTAAATTTGCTTACATCATTCAAACCACAGTCTGATTCTGCATCAAAACATTGAAACTTCCAGGATATTTTTGCCAACGGTGAGGCTGCAGCAGCGCACAAAACCCTTGTCGGTTTATCGTATAGATGAAACTTTGGCATATCAATATGAACCGTGGGCTTGTCTAAAATTGTTGATTATTTTGTTGTTTGATTCTACAATACATGTCGTTATATTAAATTTAAATTACCATTAACAGCCATGTAGAATGTCTTTTCAGCTTGTGTGAATTTATTTTGCGCTATAATGGTGTATTCTCCATGATCCTGAATATTAATGTTATTTACTTTCAATGTGGTTTCTGTAGGTCGGAATTCTGCTTGGTACTTTAAGGTATCATCAATGTGCATTTGTGGATTGTTATTGTTATACTCCCACTCAGCAATAACAGTCTTCTGTTTGTGCACCCATCGGAGTTTCAGATGCTCAATCGGGTGTGCGTCTATCTCCACATTGATAATAGCTGTTTGCCCAGCATCCTCAACGATATCTTGCACGTCATTCTCTTCCCTCAGCTCAATATGATTCTCATTCAGACGAAAAATAGGCACATTTATCCTTGCTTGATTCTTATTCAAATTAAAATCTTTTACTTTGCACGTGTATGCGCCTTGATCTTCTTTGCTAACATTTTCAATTTTCAACAAAGAATACTGCGTATTTCCTGTGAAGTTGGCTATTGTGTTAACGTCGTTCGACTGAAACAGTATTTTTGGGTTGAAAATTAATTAGAATTTTTGGAACAGATTTTTTACTTCAACTTCGTTCTTTTGTGGCAAATTCCATGCAAACGCAATTGGTGCTGTATGATCAGTGATGCTGCAATTCAAAATTAATGTTTGACCCTCCACTGTGTGTCCTACGCTGAGATCTTCAATAACAGGTTTTTTAATTGACGTTGTTTTTGCTACAATATCAAAAGTCTAATTAAAAATAGCTTAATACAACTAATGACTAAACTAATTAATTAGTGGTTTTAGTTAGTAATGACCGTTTACCACTCATCACCTGAATTATCTTTACGTAATTTAATTACTTACGAAATACATTTAATTGAAACATTTTATTTTCATCGTAATCCTTATAGGAAAACTCGCACATATAGATGCCATTGTCGTCTAAGATCACGTTGTTCAGGTAGAATCCAACTTTAAAATCGAACTTTTTCTGCAACTTTATCAACACCACAAAATAAATAAATGGAAAACCGTCAATAATTTCCCACAACCCATAGCAAACCAAACGAAAGAAACAGTTGATGAATGGTGTTCATAGTTTAAGGAGCGTTAGTAGATAAGTGCTAAGCAATAGAAAGAACAAACCAACGTACGCATTACTGATATAACGACATCAAGCGACATAAATCCGGATCCTCTCGTGAATGTGCACATAAAGAAGTCTACGAAATCGGCAACAGGCTTATCGTCCGTCTCCCGGGTGATAATGAAGCCCTTATGCGGTGAAAATGTGTATATCAATCGTGTATCATTCTCCGGCACCCCTAGTGTCACCTTTTTTACGGACCAATTAATGTCAGAAGCCTAATAAGTAATTGACGCATCGTAAAACAGATGCATGTTAGTACTATATACACCAGCCCAATGGATTTAATAACCTAGCAGTTGATTATGCGATAATATAATATACAAATGGAATATAAGTTGCTCGTGAATATTTGTCAGTATTCATGATCATTCATCATAGCTATAGCTATATACATATGTACAATATAATACATTGCGCTAAAAGCGATAACATCAAGCTGTATCTCAAAGAAAATATAACATTAAAGTACCTGTGTGTCATCGCCAACTTTGAACAGTTCTACGTGAACATTTGGGGATGTAGGTCGGCATGGCAAAATTACTTCCGAATGTGCCACGGAGGACATAACGGTGGCGACATTGCTGTTATCTTCATCTCCGGCTATCAAATGCTTTTCGTCTAGCAGAGGCATAGCAGAATGTTAGATAAGATCACATATTTGGTTTCAAACCCAATTAATATTTATACCATCTACATAAATGTATGTCTTTGATGACCGGGAGTCGTCCAAATGGTCGGCGCCTTCCTCGAAGCAATAGAAGTAGCCTGTGTCCAAGTAGGACACATTTTTCACGAACAAGGTCGTTCGGAACTGGTGATATGGCAGATTGACTTTCTCCACTGTCGCTGAAATCTGCGACGGCGATTTCGCGCTGCGAGTCGGGTATTCCCACTTGGGCCTTCCGCTCGACGTGCATGTAATGTTAAAGTCTTCATTTGCGGGCACCACATACTCAGAGGGGAGCTCGATAAGTGGCGGTGCGTATTTTGCATAAGTGCCTGTAAGCAATTTAATTTTGTCAGTAATATACCAATGTTAAGCTTTCAAAAGTAGGTTGTCTCAAACGAAGTGAGAATAAAAGTTAAAACTTTCACTGACAATGAATAGGTATATTGTTTATATTCATTAAAGTTTGTTGTTGGCATGTTTAATAAAAGATGTGTTTTGTTCGAAACTTAAATAAATGTATATCATGAAATAAAATAAAAAATTCAAGGTGACTCGACGCAGAGCAGAATGTCTGTCGATCAGCCAATTTTGGTTCCACGCCAGAGAAGAACAAGAACAGTATTTTTCAATGCGTATGTCGAGTAAGCAAAATCACGTTATTGATTGCAAGGTTATACGATGCATTCTGTAATTTATAGTTCGCGTTGCGCCAAAATCATGTTTTATAGCCCATACCTTATATTTTTTATTGTAAACATTAACATTCATAGTATCTTCGCTTTTTGAGACAATGTTTAATTTGGTATTGATAAAATGGTAAGTTTGACAGACGTGCAGATTCGATTTATTAATTTAAAATGGCTGGCTGCTCTTTTAAGAGCTTGATTCATCAATCGTGTATACCTAATGTATGTATGTAGGTATATTTTGCCTGATTGAAATACGTGGAAACGAGAATGTGTTTATTTATTTTCAATTATTTTTAAACTGTTTTGTGATTAGATGTAGAATCCCAAAACAATGTAAGCATTTAGTTTCCAGGTGATTATAACACACTTTTTTGTATATTTTATCATTAGATTTGTTTGTATTGTTTTTATAATTGGAATTTATTATTTGTCATAATTGATTAAGGTGGAGTGGGGTAAGTGTATCCAAAATTTGATAAGGTCGACTTTTAACCCATATATCTTTAATTTGCGTTGTTTTAATAAAAAACGGATGGTTTCACCGTTTACTTAAGACAATATCATCCAAAAATATATTTTTCTGCTGTGAACTCGCTCCGGAGATGCCGCAAGTGTAAAACCGTAAGTTAAAAACTATTAGGTGCATAATTTCTGTGTTTTGCGAAACAAGTTTTGTGTGCATACACATTGAGTATTATAGAATAAAATGGTTTATATCGCAATCAATTTTTTTTCTTAGATCTAAAGTTAGGATATTAATTAAAAATTGATGAAAAACTAAGTTTTGATTAAATATAGCCAAAATATAAAAGATTTCAAGACAGATTATTAGCAATATTAAAGCATAATTATATAGAATAATTAATCAAACAGTAAAATGTTCAAAAATATAAATATGTAATTTTTCCGCTTTATGGTGTGCACTCCCATCCAATATTTTTGAGACAAAAGCCACAGTAACATTTTTTTGATAAACCATAATAATTAAATTAATTTTTTTTACTTGATTTGAACTATAATCAATATTCTTCAATACTCAAAAAACACGAAATACTCTGAAAACTCAAAACATCATTACCTATTGTTCAAGTCAAAAGCTTGAGATGCTACCTTAAAATGCCGCTGTCATTTCTTTACACATAAATCGGAGAATCCGAAAGTGACTTAATCGATATGTACATATTTATGTACATATATTGATGGATTGGTATTTACATTAACCAGATTACAACAGTTTACGTTTTTAAATTCGGCTAATATTTTAGCAGTGAGAATCCGCATTTACACTTGCCCCATTTCTACACTTACCCAACTTCACCATAATTGATTTTTGTTTCTTTGCTAAGATATATAATAATATTATATGCTTTAAACAAAAAATACTGTTCCGGAAACAGAAAAGATACAATTTTATCATTTATTCTCGGAAGTAATTAATATAAAACTAAATAAAATTATTTTCAAAAGAAATTTTCGTATTGACCTACAATTACATTTCAAACTTGAGAAGATCAACTATTCATCAAATTTCATATAAAACAGATTAAGTGCTAAATGTTATTAAAGTACCACCTTAAGCAAATATTTATAAATATCTAATCTGCCCTCAAATATATCAGTTTTGACAATATGTATTTGAAAATAACGTTATACTTACCCAGTTTTGTAAATATTTTTGATTGAGTTTTATAAAATTCTTGGAATACAATTTCAGTATTATAGTTAACAGCGTATCTGTTTGAAACATGTAGGCAGTTTCCTTCACTAGTGTGATAAGCAGACATTCATATTGACTTAAAGCTGATTAAATCTGCTTCTGTTAGACCGTTACTCAACTCGAAAATTCTGAATAAAACCGCACCATTTGCAGATTAAATGTACGCATTATTCTTTAGAATTATCTGCAATCTACAAGTGCTGTAAATGGTTCAAAATCTCATTTCGCAAATCGAACTCTTAAGGAGCTTATCATCAAACACACAACAATCATGCATTCCGGAAGCGGTCTTCCGCTCAACTTGAACAAATCAAAAAAGTTTGTTTTTATCTAATTTTTACATGAGTTCATTGTGTCAGTATAAACTACGAACAGACATTGTAGACATATGTAGGTACATAAGTACTTTAAGTTGTGTCACGTCTTACGGAGCTACGTGTATTTCAAGGTATTACTCATCAACCAGCTCATTTATGATGAAACTCGCAGGCGAGAGACACGCTCAGACTCACACTCAAGTCTCAATGCTACATTCTTACCTTAAACACCAACCAGAGGTGATCCAAAGCGGATTGCATTGCTCACCAATGAATAATACGCGCGTAACCCAGATTGACAGTTCTAGTGAAGCATTACAAACCTGTTGCATGAGTGAAATAATAGCGCGCGACAATACAAATGGGTATTGCACTGAATGCTGGATGAGAAGTATAAAAAATATTACTTTTTTATGTAATATAAATAAAATAAATACGATTGATAAGCGCATTGCGCTCAGCGTGTAAATTCAGATAAGATTACTTCATATATCACCTATCTATAATATTATTGTAAATAGAATCAACTGAAGTTTAACATAACTGTTTGAAAGAGATGCTTTTAAGTTACCCTTGGTAATTAGAAATTGTGCAAACAATTCGTAAAGAGGAAAAACTTGTTTACCTATAATATTGTGTGCGCTGAGTAAAATCCATAATTTCCACACAAAGCACACAAAACTAAACACAGACATAATAAACTAAATGGAAACCAAATAGACACAGCGCTGCACA
Source organism: Aleochara bilineata (assembly GCA_003054995.1). Lineage (NCBI taxonomy): Eukaryota > Metazoa > Arthropoda > Insecta > Coleoptera > Staphylinidae > Aleochara > Aleochara bilineata. The sequence continues at coordinate 110,371 of NBZA01001030.1, forward strand.
AATACTTCACTTTTTCCCAATACGCACTAGTTCTTAACTATTTTTTATGGCATGTTTTGTATGGTGGCACTAGATCACAACCTTACGTAGGACTACACACATTTTTTCTCACTAGTTATAAAATGGCACGCAAATTCTTTCCATTTGATGTCCGATTAACTAATTACCAATGGGCCGAGACTTGTAGTGCACCGTTGTAGCAACCTGTACTGGTTGTTTGGATATTTTGCGCCAGAAAACGCTTGACAAACGAGCTATAATGTGAAAGTTGTACTCGCACTTTTAAACGATTGACGTATATTGGATAAAGTCAAGCGTTTCTTACCATACTGGAGTTTAACGTAGGCAACCAAATGTACACATCTATAAAATTAAACTGCTCCAAAATATTTTATTCTTTCAGATTTGAAATAATTCTATGAAGAATTAAATAAATAATTTTTATTGTACACAAAGCTAAACACTTTTTTATTTATTTAATTATATCTCGTACATTAATTCCGTTTTTTATTTACAATGAATATATAAATCTATAACTAACTCGTGACAAATTTCCATATGCTTTTTGGGGAGTTACATTAGAAATGAAGTTATTTAGTAAATGAATTAATGAATTCAAGCAATAATCGAAACGCAATACATACTTGATAATGAACAAATGAGTTTTACAAAACTTATACTTTTCTTCCGCTTCCAAGCGGAAACGTTGAATGAGTCTCCTACAAATTGACAATCAATTGACCAACGATAATTGCATCAATTATCACGGCTCTGCTTTATTTCCTAACGACGCTTATCAACTAGCAACTGCATGACACAAGGCCACTCGCGAGTGGAAATGTCTGCACAATCGAGTTCTAGAACATTCATTTGGTTGAATATTTTACTTGCATATTAGTATACGCATGATTATACAACACTTCTTATGATAAAGAACAACTAAATACGACACGCAATTGATTCAATTATACCTCACAAATACAAGACAATTCGATTGTCTGTATTATCGATGAACAGAGGACAGTTTGTGAGTGACAACGACTGGTTTTGTCTTGGTTCGCTTTGCAGCGTAAGGGTTCTTTTCAGTTTACATAAATTCAAGCTTTGTGTTTCCCCTTTTCTATATGTATTTCATTTATGTATACGGTTCAATAGCAAGCTTCACTTATCAACTACACAACAATGATATAATTTACAAATTATATTGTTACAGATTAGGTGACACTGAACCATGAAAAGTTTCTTTGAAC
>NBZA01001031.1:1747-15618 GCA_003054995.1 Aleochara bilineata
TCCAGCTCGCTGATCATCAGTCGATCGCCGCGTTGGTTCACCCTCGGCCATATTGAAACGCAACAGTGTGCACTCAGCAGTACGATGCTGAGCGCTGCCAAAGGTAAAATTACCACAGCAGTGCTGCTGGTTAGAAACATCAATGTTATAACGCTATCTATGTTTATGTGCAGGCGAAGTGATGCGGTTGCGGACGGTTCTTGAGTCTTCCCAGCGGCATATACACAGCTCGTCGCACTTGTTCAAGCTCGCCCAGGATGCCTTTCGTTTCGCGACACCTGAGAACGGTCCGCGACATCCGACGCTGCTTAACGTCGCTTTTGAGTTAGGCCTCCAAGTGATGCGAATGACGCTGTCGTCGATCAATTGGCGGCGGAGGGAGATGGTGCGCTGGCTGGTAACGTGCGCCACCGAGGTCGGTGTTGAGGCGCTGGTGTCCATCATGCAGAATTGGTATCAATTCTTCACGCCCACGGAGGCTACCGGCCCGGTGGCGACCACAGTTATGTCTCCCAGTACGATAGTGCGACTCAATTTGCTCTATCAGCAGCAAGAAGACTTGTCCAGTTGTGCCAGAACACTTGCTTTGCAATGTGCTACAAAGGTTTGTTTGTCAATCTTATAGAGTTAAAATGTCAGATTTCTTAAGATATGCATTTTTTTGCGAATAGGACCCTCCAAACTGTGCCTTGAACGCACTGACTTTGTGCGAAAACGAACCGCTCGCATTTGAAACGGCGTATCAGATTGTTGTTGAAGCAGCGTCGCATATCATGACTTCCTCGCAGTTATTCACGATCGCCAGATACATGGAGCATCGAGGGTATCCCACTCGCGCCTATAAACTGGCAGTGTTGGCAATGAAAAATGTACATTTGGCTTACAATCAGGTGCGTATCAGGTATTCTGGTCAATTTTGCGGAATTTTATTAATGTTTGGCTTGTTGTGTTTCTTTGCGCGTTTTCTAGGATACACATCCAGCAATAAATGACATTCACTGGGCTTGTGCCTTGAGTCATTCCTTGGGTAAATCTGAACTGACCAACATGATTCCCCTGTTGGTGAAGAATGTGCAATGTGCGACGGTCCTCTCGGACATCCTGCGGCGGTGCAGCATGACGGCGCCGGGGATCTGCGCTCCGCAGACGCAACTTGATGGAAAGCATATTTCAATGGCCCCGCATCGGTCGTCACGCGGTTGCTCGGCCGCCATCAAAGCGCTCTCCTACGACCGGCCGCCATTACGTCAACTCCTCGAGGCGGCGGTGGCAGCCTACATAAACACCACGCATTCGCGCCTGACGCATATTTCGCCGCGACATTACGGCGATTTCATCGACTTCCTCACGAAAGCGCGCGATACATTCATGCTCGCTCACGATGGTCACGCGCAGTTCATTCAGTTGATAGAGAATATGAAAGTCGCCTACAAGGGCAAGAAGAAGCTGATGTTCCTTGTGAAGGAGCGGTTTGGCTGATACATTGACAGTACGTGCAGTAGCAGGAATTTCTACAAAGAGCGGACAATATACAGTATGAAATTTTAGGAGGAGCTCGTGTGTGACGTCGAGCTATTATTATTTAATCGTTATTATTATTATATTACTCATTGTATTATTACTTCACAGACTGAATTTATAGTTTAATTGATACCTTTTAAGATGAATCGCGCGTGCAAGACTATTTTTACAGATTGAGGATTGGTGCCGCGCCGCGCGTTGATAATTACTGATCAAAGAATCAACTTTAGTTAATTGTTCAAGAAGATCTCAAACTTAAATTGCAAGTTAGGAAACCTCCGTTCAATTATTTGGCCCCTTATTTATGATAGATATCATTAGGACCTTATAACCAAAGATTGTTATGTATAAATTATTTTTTAATAAGTTGAATGTACATATGTATTTAGTTCTTTATTATTATAAGTTTTCTTGTGAGTGGTGCAACAAGTGTAGGATAATGTCTGTCTGTTTTTTGAAAAGATGCTTCCATGGCCACCGAAAAAACAACAAAAAACGCACAAACACAAACGATATCAAAAGCACAAGAATCTGAAGAAATAGTATTGGAAAAATAAAGAAAAGTGCGTTAAACTAAAAAAAAGAATAATTCATGAATACTATTGACTGATATGATATATAAAAAGGATAAATATGTAATCAAAACATGTTAATATGCCAAGCAATCAAATATCAATATTTTCCCATCAGACAAATGTAATATTAGCAACACATCAATATTGAATTAATTGTGTTGTAATGCAGTATGCAAATCCAGCAATTAAATTATAACCAGCGTGTAAAAGGCCAATGATTAATTAGTTGTGCCTGTGCGCGTGCTCGTGTTTGTAGATATGCACATGCCGGACTTGAATATTGTATTCACATGTGATCCAAACAGTTTACCACTTACGCTAGGTATTTTCATTTATTTGTGCGTTCATTTTCTTCTATATCTACTGTAATTGAACTGCGAGCTGGATCAATTGAAATTGTTGCAATCAATCAATCGATGCACGTACTAATACCACATATACATATATACATTGCTTGTATATAGATACAGTTAAGGTAACGTTAAATTCATTCCAAAATTGTGCAACTTTCTTTCATATTGGCTGTACCAATTCGAAATTTAGCAATGCATAATGTAATTCCGTTTAGTTCTATCATCAATATGTATAATTAGTGATTATTCTGTAATTACTTCATTGTTGTGTTGTGTTTTTCGTGTATAAACCAGATAGGGCGATGTGCTCTAGCAGAGAAGAGAGGAACGAACAGATAATGATGATGAAAGAATTAAATTTAAAGATGTGGAGAAATTGTAAATATTGCCAAAAGATAATGAAAAAGAATTAAATTTAGTATTATTATAAATAATAAGAACGCATTGCAAACTGTACTGTCTATACATTCAGTTGAGAATCATTTTCGGCGGACGATGAGGAGACGAGAGTATGGGAAATTGAAGCAATTGTTCATTACATAAGTCGGTCAGTGTGAACGAGTAACTTATGATTATTTTTATGAGATTATGCTGAAAATGATATAATAAAACAATATTTGTAAAGAAAGCATTCTCTTGCATACATTTGTATTTATTATTATTTAAAACAAACAGCACGTAGATAGACATATCTCTATTTAAAAACAACAAATGCTAATTGCAATATCCATTCAGTGACTTTCTAGGTTGCCATTTTGAATATACATTTAATACTGATTAGCGCAGCTAGTTAACGAATATTTTACAAAGTTGGGAGTTGTTTAAGGAATTGTTTAAGCCCATACCTAGAAAACAAGCAATTGATTATTTTAAATCTTCCTTAAATTCAATTGCGAAATACGTACTCTTAGCGTAGTATCCCAAGAACCAGTGGACAAAGCGGTCCCATCAGGACTAACTTGTAAACAAGAAACACGGTTCTCATGACCATATAACAAACACATTCGTTCGCACTTTAAAGTATCCCATACGCTGACAGTATAGTCATTATACCCAGAGAAAAGTAGTCGACCAGAAACTGAAAAGTCCACTGAATTGACGCCAAAAATAATACTTTCTTTGCTATAAATGGCGACTTCTTTGTCGGCTCGTAAGTCAAATAATCTGCACGTGGAGTCGTCACTCCCGGTGGCGACAGCATCGCCACTGGGATGAAACTTAACGCTGTTCACATCGGATTCATGGCCTTCAAATGACTGCACGCACTGCCCGGATCTCATGTCCCAAATTAACACCAATTTATCACAACTCTGTAATTAAGTACAATTCAGATAAGTGACAGACCCATTTCGAATGTTAACGAACCCCAGAAACAAAAGTATTTCCTGTTTCAGATGGAGCCAAGTCAATGGACATGACATCGGCTGAATGCCCGTGAAAATTCTGCAGCAGCTGCCCGGATTCCACGTCCCAGAGAGCGCAAGTGGAATCACCACTTCCAGTCAATATTTGCTGATCGGAATTCGGAAAGATGCAGCAACTCATGTAACTTGTATGTGTACCAACTGTTTTCTTCCTCAGAGTTACGTCCTCGTCCAGGCTTAAGGGGTACACTGTTACCTTGTTGTCCAAGCCTCTGAAAGGGTACATGGTGAGCTTGGTGTGAATGTTAGTGGGGAGTCGTATACCCGCAAGCAACCAAATTACCAGAAGGTGCGTAAGCACAAGCCATTACCCAAGTGGTCGGCATAGTGACTGCATGCTCTTTATTAGTTGTAAAAGCATCCCAAATAATCATTTTACCATCCTTAAAGAGTGTAATTCAAGTGTTATCAAGTGAATATCGTGAAAGTACGTAGAAGTACCTGTGAAGATGAAACTATGTGTCTTTTATCTGGAGACCAGTCAGAGCAAAGCACCTTTGCCTGATGGCCCTTGAGTGTTCGTCTTGGCTTGATGTTCATGTAGTTTATTATTTCCAGACGTTCAGCAACGGAAGACACTGAAGCAAGAGTATAATAAGAATGTGTGTATCTTCTAGAAATTATTGTTATTTACATGTGACATCATTGAGCTTTTGTCTTTCGTCGTCTAGTTTTTGCTTCAGAATCTCTGCTTCTTTCATGAGGGACTCCACTGTCTCCATGGGTTGAGTTTTTACTTCAACAGCCATGATTCTGGAAGATAACTACGTGTTATTAAGATATTAAAAGGCAAAAAGTGCATCACTTTACCTTGCCGATATTGTTGTCGTTGGTTTAAATTTGCCTAAATATAAATGTAAACTTTGGTGTTCAATCGATATTATTATTTTGGTTTGGTATGAGTGGAGGAGAGGGGCTAAATCTATATGCATCCTTCGTATATTCTCGGGCATCATCGGACTTTCGATCCCATCTAGATTCTAATAGCTACACTTTTGTTATGGGAGGCACTCAAACACCTTTTCATCTTTCTGCGCTCCTGATACTCCATACTCAATTTTACATCTAGCGTATACATTTTTGAGCATATGGCATGCACGCGCGAACATCTTTTCAACCTTCTATGCTCCTGTCACTTCATGCTTAATTTTACAGCTTGGCGCATACATTTTTCAACTTTCCTAACGCTAGCGCGACGCAAAGACAAATTAATCTAGTATGTGTATTATTAACCTTATTGGTAATTAATACAATCAGTCATAACAACTGCCAAGTGATTTATATATAATTGTAACGATACAAGATAGGTCATGGGAAATAAAATCACAAAACTAATTAAACGTTTATTTGATTACCCTATCAAACGCAAACCGATATGTTTCTTCAGGCAAGAAGAGTTCTCATCCACAGGCGAGCCTTTACCTAAAGAGGAATCTAATCAGCATGCACCATTGAGTGAATATGATAAATTGGTACAAAGTTTCTATGCTCGGTTGTTGGAGCAAAGACGTGCGCATATGGAGGAAGAGGAAAAGAACGAAAACAGTGAGAATACCACCAACACGAAAGTGAAATACCTTGGATGGGATGAAACCACCATTTCCAACTTGCATTCTCTGTTTTTGCTCTTTGATAAGAATTTGAACGGGATGCTGAATTATGATGATTTGTATAAAGTGCAATAACTATTTACAAGGAGAATATAACTATTAATGAGTACTTTTTAGCTCTGCGGTATTGGAAAGTCTTGGAGACGAAAGCAGCAGTGACTACAGGAAGCAAAGATTTGATGATATCGATAGGGATATGGACGGGTGGATAACTTATGATGAATTCATTGATGTAAGTGCCTGTACAACGTAATAATTTTATTGCTGTTAATCATATTTTAATTATACAAAGGTGATTTATCACTTCCACCCACAAGATGGTGAAACATTGACAGGACTGGCAAAGTTATGTTTCGAAAATGCTGAGAATATCAAATTTGTCAGTAGTCTTTCTGTGGGTGAACAACTCGAATATGGTTTATTTTAAATAACGTTAACAATACAAAAAAAAGTTATTCTAAAAGACGAAGTTAAGAATTTACAATATGAAGTTGCTAAATATGTTTTACTTTGGTTGAAATGAAAGAACGACACACGTTCGCCAACGCACTAATGCACGAGGGGGAGAAATACGTTACGTTTACAACTCTCCCCCACGTTACTACCGCTTTTACATGAGGTCAGAATCAGTGTTTGTTACGCACTGTGAACGTGCGTCGCGTGCTTGATACCTACTAATAGTGAATTTAAATTGTGCAGTGACCAAATACCAAAGTAATATTAAATTAAGTTCCAATAAACTCTTAGTTTTCACTCACTGACTGTTTGAGTGGCAAAGAGTATTACCTTCGCGACTTTAACTTCTTTAAATGTTTATCAGTGGTAGTTAAAAATACTGATACTACAGAGAGACTAATACAAAGAAGAATCGTAGACGCGTATCCATAAACCTGAGCCACGTATCCGTTCACCAACGGAGCGAAAAACCCAGATAATTGGACTAAACTTTGAAAACTGCCATTCACCGCGCCTATATTTTTCTCGGTCGTCATGTCGATTATACTTCCTGTCCAAGACGCCTCCAGACGCGTCTTGAATATGGTAAAAAGTGCAATGAACGCGATGTAAGACTCAAAGTAAGGTAACGCGTACACGAATACAAAAGACGCGACAAGGCCAATAGTTCCCCATTTGTATCCATCCGACATGCGGTTTTCCAAAAACGGCATATTCATGTTAATAATGATAGCACACAGACCATAGAAAGATATAATGAATCCCAGTTGCACAGGCGTGCATTGGAATACTTGGGTAAACATGAATCCCAAGTTTTGATTGTAAATAGAAGCGGCTGTTTCCACACAGAAACGTAAGGCAAATAAACTGCCAAACTGCTTCCAATCAATTTGTCCTAAATTTGCTTTGATTTGGTGTAGAGTGGATGTCACTTCTTTCTTTTGCGTTGGTTCAATTGTGTCTTTGTGTTCTATGCGTGTCAATAGGTGGCAAGTACCTAAAGTTTAAATTTAATTATGTGGTGAGTTAGAAGTACTTAGGTATCATCCTTACCGACATGTATCAAAGACAAACCCAAAATAACCGTTAATAGTTTAGTGAAACCATTCTCTAGTCCCATTACCCAGCCACCGATGATAGGAGCTACGGTGAAAGATAAAGCACCAAATGCTCTTAAGTTTGCTTGAATCCCCGCTGCATCTTTCACCTTTCTCTCTGTTAGGAGAGCAGGTACCAATATTGCCCCATGAACAAAACAAGCTATAAAATAATTCACAATTCAGTGTAATATAATTACATCATTTAACATGACCATACAGTTGATCAGTCGCCCAATAATATAACAATCAAGCCTTTCAATTGAAAATAGGACATTGCTAATGAACACGCCATATGAAGATACTAGAAGCGTATGTTTAACGCCTACACTGTCGCTCCAACTGCCCTAAAATGTAAGGACCATCAATTATATACTTGGGCGGGGTACCTGCTTACAAATATTGGGCCAGCGATGAACTGTATCAAACTTTGGAGAGAAGTCAATACTCCAAGTATAAATTGATTCCCACCGACAGTAATTAATTGCGATCCTAATATAGGGATAATTAATCCGAAAGAAAACGATTCCTAAAATGCAAAAATCAGTAGTATTAACAATATACATAATTTTGCAAAAACTTACAATGAACGATAGAATGTATACATATTTCATCACCATCTTGGTGACTTAACCGTACAATTACTCAAGTTCAAATCAATTCCATCCTCGCTCCAAGTATAATTGTAATCAAGTGATATCAGTTTTATACAGTTTTATTAAAAGTTGTATTAGATATATTTCTTTTCGTGATAAGATAATTCAATTTATCAGTAAGTTGTTATATTTACATCACAATCAATCAACGCTTGTGCGTATAGATATGAGACTTTAAATCAGATGCGGATTTACAATTTAGGTAAATCTAAGGTAAATCTGCCTCTGCTTTAAATTAAAATTCTAATTGGCAATAAACAATGAGAGAATTTATAAGTATATGTATATGGCCTTGGCCATATACATAATAACAAATTATAAATCGTTCTCCTATAGATCAACTCAGTTACCAGATTTAAAATTAAAAAATTCACTCACAAACTAAAAACATAATTCATCGAACTATTTTCTGATTTGTATTTGCCCAGCCGGTAGAACAACCGACATCCCGCACATGGGCCCTCACGGCTTCATCTAGAATCACTTTAATATCCCTACAGCCCTGCAGTGCACTCTGCAGCACTTTGTTCAGATGATCTAAGTGAAAACGCTGCGACATCTCCATGAGCACTACCTTACCACTCATCGGCATAGCAGCGATGGTCAACGTCGGTCCGCCGAGCATCTCCTCCTGGTGTGAGATATCTACCATCGCCATGTCGTTGTTACCCAGACTCGCCGTGCACGAACACACGTACTCTTTCAACGGAATTCCCGCATCGATGAGCGCGAGTGTCGCTGCGTTCACACACGCAGAGTACACACCGCCATCAGCGTGCAACACTTCCACATAAACATCAATCTGTGACCAAGGATACAACTCGGTCTTTATCACAGCCGAGAGGGCTTGGTGCAGATGAATTGACATTTCTGAAGACTTCTTGTCACCGCGTGGCCGCTTCTTTCTCTCCGAGGTTGAAAACACCGCCATGGAAAATTGACAGTTGATTATGCATGCATCATGTTTGGCTTTCGACTTGCTCCCACGAACCTATAATAGAATTTATAGTGTTTGCTTCTTTGATATCATAGCATTCGAAAGTTACCTGATGTGGCCCATAAACAGCGGCTAACACCTTGCTTAGACCTTGCTCGATATACGCACTGCCATCCGGCTGATCAAATACACCAAGTTTGCAGCGAATTCTTCGTAATTCGTGGGGTCTCCGGCCATCCAAACGCAGGCCAATCTTTGATATTAACTCTTTGTTACGACTCATCACTTAATTCAATTTAACAATTAAAATAATAGCTATAATTTGAGGTTTAGTACAAAACAACGTTGCTCTAACCATAAACTTTAGTTAGGTTAAAACCGCGCGCAGCGCATGGAGGAAGGGGACCGCGTGGCGTGGTCTGTATAACTGTCAGCTGTTTGTTACCAAATGGTAAGTCGTTGAGGAATTTTCTCGAAAAATAATATGTACTTGGCTTTGTGTACTATACGATAGAAAAAGGTTTATTGCATTGCGAGACAAATTCTTAGGTGAAGCCTTGCGTGTGCTTGGACACGCAACTGTGACAAATTACTCATAATGTATTCAATACTCTGCACGTGCCACTTAATTAGTATTCTATGTGTCTACCTCTTCTATACTTTAATAATTCTATAACGAATACAACTGATGAAATCAATAACCCAATAGCTAACAAAACAAAGGGGGCAACCATAACCTCCATATTAAGTTTCTTAGTATCCAGTTGCTTTGGATTGAATATTTCTCTTCTGTTTTCAATCATTTGCTGGAAATTAATATGATTGTCGAAATAATCAACAAAGCCGCCTTCTCTAATCCACATGAGCAACTGACTAACACGTCCACACATCGGGTGACCTTTCTTGAAGAACATCACAGTGTAATCCATATTCACATTCACATTTTCTATCATGATCATGAGTTGCTCTCCTTTGGGACTCATGTACTTGTCATAAGTTATATATCTTAAGATCCTCTTGGTGGTGATGGTAGACATATCTTTCTTGTAAGATACCTGATTCCAACAAGTACCACTCAGGTCACATTCATGGAAATGTTCATATATGTATCTCCCCACTTCATCCCCGGACTCGCCATACATCTCAGCGAGTTCAGGATGGATCCCAAGAATCAATCCACGTTCGAACATTTCCTGTACACTTCTGATGGGTTCTTCATACGTTTCCTGGATCAAAAATGCTGTGAGTTTGCTCAACCAGCTCGTGGTACATATAAATCCAAAAAACCACGAAGATAGATATAACATTTTTACTGATAGCTTTCGGGGGTTGAATGGTATTCCAAGCGCTAGGAAAAGTAGCAAGGGTACCTCAAGAGCGTATAGGGTTCCGAAATATCGATGGGGTTCTATGATCCGACCAATCACCTGCCACACCACGATGGAGATACCCAACGTGAAAATGATCCCGTACCAGGTACTGTTTGAAAATATTAAAATCATTGCCGACCAGTTAGATATGGGGACCGGGCAGGGTACAGCCCATATCAAGGGGTCTTCTGTGTAGGAAAATGTGTAATCAAAGTCATACAAATTGTCCGGGTCCCGAAAATGAAAATGACCATTCACGAAATCTGTCTGTCCCAGTTGTAAAATACGAAAAACGGAGACGTAGGTTCCATTCGGAAACTTCCAGCCCCAGTCGTAATGTGGAACCGAGTCGTATATTAGGTCTACTTGAAGTTTATCCTGGATTATTTCTGTGATATCCATGTCTATACCAATTCTTTCTGGTACTGATATTACATAAGGCTTGATTGTCACTGGGGTCACGAATACGCTTGAGTTCCGCCACCTTAGAGGTAGTTTCTGGGGATACAGCTCTGATATGTCTCCCCAATGCAGATTTAGCGGTTCTACGTTTGGGTTCTGTAGATTTTCATCAAGATACGGGTGGTAAGTGTATATAAGTGGTTCAATTTGTGATACTTCTATAACAATAACGTTGTAAATATAATGGTTGACAAGCAATAGAAAATATTCTGCTTGGATTTCAGAGTTTTCAACAGAAATAACGGCGAAGTAACCTCCTGGGTTCCAGTTTTTAAGACTGGCTAAGTATAAAATGGACTCATTTAAGCCAGATATACTATTGATTAATATTATGTATAGTTTAGGTTTTTCAAAGTAAACAGTTTCATGTATTCTTGATTTATCTTCATAGTATACCAAGGGAAACCTCAACTGCTTCAGTAAATGATCTACCTCCATAACATTATCTTCCAAAGTTTCTGGGGTCTCCAGTGATTGTCTATTAATAAACACTGTTAAACGGTTTAGGATGTAAAAATCATGTATTTCTGTTATGAAAGAACCTAAAAAGCTTATTTGGTTGTTATCATGATCTACCACTTCCTCAATTAAGACCGAATTCACTGGCTTATCGCATATGAATAATATTGTAGGAGTCAAAACTAATAAAGAGAAGTTAATAAACTTCATCATATCAATTGCTGATAGATTTTTGATGGAGGAATATATATAGCTTAAAAATAAATTCCTAATGATTGATGTGGTTACATTACTTAATTAATTATTAAGCGACCGCAAACAAATCGCAAGACTTGGTACAACAAAGAAAACTTCAAAGGTTATCGTAATTACGTAAAATAATTTGATTTATTATAATTATATGTCCCAGGTACATATGTAGCTGGGTCCCCCAGAAGGTGGTGTATTCTCCCATTCGTTAACATGTGGTCGCGCAGTACAGTGTAATGTTTAGATTGACTGAAATGTATTTTCAGTTATAAATAACCAAAAAAACACCACAGCAGGCGCGATGAAGCCTATAAAATGAAAGAGGTATATCTAGATTCCGAGGCTTGGGTGTACCCCTCCGGAACACACTAGACACAGGCGACTAGGTGCATCGTCATAAGAACTAATCCTACCTGACCAACGCCTGGGTATCGATTTTACTGGACCCCTATGCAAAACATAGTTTGCAAAGCTAACTTCAGACTGGTTTTTCCAGAACAGCGGGTGTTCCGGATTGTACATCTTAGACAATGGCAATACAATACCCAGAAATAAAGCACAAAATGTGCTCCCTTGAAGGATACAGCACATGTGGCACACAATATCATAAGGTAGTAGCAGGAGCACATGAACTATTATATGACCTATGTGAGATACGTAGTAGATATTCGCCGAGTCTACGTAGCATCATGTTCTATATATCGTACTCTCTCTAAAGATGCGCAGAGAGAATACTGCGCATATAGCCGTGGGAGTTGCCACTATAAAATTAAACAGCGTTGTCACATAAATCAAATTATTGTTTACATTTTGTGTTTACATGATAATAATAAACATTTATCACTAATAAACGTACTACCAATCTAAACTATATCATTGTATTGCATTATTTACACAAGTTGATAATAGTTTCGTGTCAAAGTATGTATTTGTATAAAAATATCGGCAACGTTGAACGACCGGTTTGATGGTGGGGCATATAAGTGGGGGTATTTTTAGCGCGACCGTTAGTATGCGTTGAGCGTCAGCTGTGCGTGTTGTGTTGAGTGGCTGCGTTGGCTGTGCATTGAGGCAGGCAAGGCCAGAGCCATTAGCAACATGGAAGATAAAGTAGTGCCCAATCTGAACTGCCGTTTGTGCTACAAGATCAACAACACGTTGCTGGATCTCTCAAATGACGAAATCAACTACGCCAGTGAATACCGGAAAGTCATAGAAATTACGACAGGGGTAAAAGTAAGTACATTTTGTGAAACGCACATAATGGAGGTTATAGCTTGCGCCGCGTTACGTTCGCATACACGCACACGTAGTTCCAAGTTTCGCCAACGCGACATACGTCGCTGCAATCGGCCTGTTTCTATCTCTATCCACCGCGATAAACCACGCCTGCAACCACCCCCACTATGAAACACTGATTAGGACCTGAATTAACGGTTTTCTATTACAGATCAAGACGGAATCACCGGTACCAGCAATGGTGTGCAGAAATTGCATCAAGCGAGCGCTCGAAAACTACGACTACAGGAAAACTGCGCAGCAGAAGAATATCGAGTACATTAAACAGCAAAGTTCGCTCAAGACTGAATCCGATGATGAGGTTGAATTCGTTTCAATTTCATATGACATGACTAAGAATGGCTCTCAAGAAGCGAAACTTCGCGAAGAAAAGCCGTTGAAGTTAAAGATTGATTTGAAAAATTTAACTTGCGTTCTGAACGGTGTAGATATTAAGAGTGATTCTGAAAGCCAAGAAGCAGCGACTTTGAAGAATCTTTTGATTTCTGATGTTAATGTGCCATCAACTTCAGGAACTTCGGAACAATCTGCGGAAAAACAAAATTGCCACGAAAGTGTAAAGGCAATTCTATCTAAATATCCAAATTTAATTTTGGCCCCCGAGCTTCGCAATCTCAATATGAATCCAAGAGTTCGTCTGGAAAATAACGAAATTGAAAAGTTCTTATCTAAGAAAACACAACGATTGCGATCTCGCAAGAGCAGGACCGACAATATGAAAGCTATGACAAAGCATAGACGATTGGAAGTACCTGACAATATACCAGTTACTACCCAAGAACATAAAGTTTTGCTGATGTCTTCCCTCGGACTTCAACCAAACAATCCTTCGATAACATCTCCTAAGCAGAACGAAAGCAAGGCTACCTCACAAACCCAACCTACTTTTGACGTTGAAATCATAACATATGAAGAGATTGACAATGAGGAAAATACTCCACAAGGCACCACCACCACAACGCCTCAACCGGCGGTTGAAAGATTAGTGGAAACCCCAATAAGCGAGCACCAATCTCGACTTGATAACAGTCTTCTGGAAGTTGCAACGTCTCATGATGTATTCATCTGCAGAGAGTGCATTAGAATGTACAAAAGCCAAAAGGTTCTGAGCAACCACGAAAAGAAGGTGCACCAAAGTTGTAAGAAGTGCTTCAAATTCTTTCCCACGATTGAAGAAGCCAAGAAACACAGGCTCCAGATGCACTCGGGTCTAGTGACAGAATGTAAAAAAGGACGTGAAGTCGCCAAGAAGCCCAAGCGGCAGAAGCAATCGAATAAGAAAGAAATCATCATTCGTCTTAAAAAGTTAGAATATGATAGAGAACTAGCAAAGCAATTTCCTGGGGCGCATGCGACGTTGATAGCTCTGATCAGCGGGAATGAAACCGACGCGAGTTCACCAA